>JAGDQP010015313.1:0-43044 GCA_022664845.1 Lepisma saccharinum
TTCGACACTTGGCCTTCCAGTGCGTGGTACATCTTTGACGTCAAAATTACCGGCACGGAATCGACGAAACCAAAATTGCGCGTGATTGGCTGTTACAGTATCAGGACCATAAACACTATTCACATTTGCAGCCGCCTGGCTTGCGTTTTCGCCTTTATCGAAGAAAAACTGTAAAATATAGCGTATTTTCTCTTTGCTAGTGTCCATTTTGACGCGCGCTCACACAACACTGAGTCAACTCATCACAACTATCTGAACAGTGTTTGTAGTACGCAATCTCATCGTTTGAACGCCATCTCGTTGAACCCGATCGGACTTATACAACGCGAGATACAGATCACTGAAGCTATCTATTGGCAAAATAATGGATTACTTTTTACTACACTAGATATAATTTCTGCACTTGCTTTAAAGCAGGTGGAGTGATTAATTAACAAAATAATCTACCTTGCCTGTAAGAAGTCCAGCAGCATCATAAACGCCAGTGTAAGTCTTATATTCTGGATATTTCTTGTGTACTTCTTTTACTTCTCCAACATTTTCAGAAAGGTGGCTCTGCATTAGAAATAAAATTATTAATATTACACAAAAAGCAAGTATGCGTATAAAATGTACGATCACCTCAAGTTTCGAGTTCTTTGCTTGTACAGGTTCGAACTGTGAAAAGAGTTAGAACGCTAAGCTAATAGGACATAAGACGGTAAAATCAGAAGTTCAAGTAACACCAAAAACATCGACATGTTGCGAAGTAGCTTCAGGCAACCGTATTACTTACGCGAACAACTTCTCTGTTATTATTTTTATTTCTTTTAGAAGAAAATTCCCTGCTCCACGTTTCGGCTTTGCTCTTAAGCCAATAACTGGAGCTATTACGTAAAGGGAGAGATAGAAGACAGGGAACTTTTGAAGAAGGAAATACCTAACTTGAGTAATATGTGTAGGCAAGTTAGGCATTTCTTTTTTCAGAACTTTTCTGTCTTGAGCCGGAATTTTCTGCAAAAAAGGAAAAAAGTTAACAGATGAGTTTGTTCGGGTAAGCAGTAATGACATCAAATAAGTTACTATTGTATATAAAAAAGGTCCAAAACGAGAAAACCGAAAATTCCATTATTAAATATTAAAAAAAGCCAATATTCGTTCACTGTAATATTATTATCAATGGACAGCAAAGCTGTAGCATATATTTCTCACACGTAACATCAAACAGGATTTTCCCAACACCATTTACTGCAGAAGTAAGTTGCCACAGACACTTCGTTTTTTATTTTATTTTGCATAAAAATGTATACAGTATTACAATATGAAACTCAGATGTTAGAATAACTTTCAGACCATATGATAAGAGGGACCAAAATGCCATTGAAATATATTCAAAATGCTATAATAAATTAAGACGTAACTTGCTTTCTGTCCTAGGTTACTTACCAGGATGGAATCCATACTAATTGTATGTATATATGCATTTTAGGTCCTTCAACAACTCCTCAAACTAGCGTATCCCACTGCGTCGCCCGAAACTAAAAGAATTTTCGCCTCATGTCCTAAAATAGTCAATCGCAGTTCCCCGAATCTCAACTCGATTCAGACTGAATCTATTCAACCCCTCTTCACAAATCTGGCACGTGCCATAAACCCCGCTGCAGACCCGCTCCTATTTTTTATCCCACTCTGATCTTCGAATATCCGGCCACTCACAAGACATACTATTCCGACACTCCAGCAGTTGCATTTCTTCCAACCTTATTTACCTCTTACTCTGTAACCTATGTTCCACCTTCTGCGTTGGAGAAACCTAAACACCTCTAACCATCCACATCAACAAACATCTCTATTCCTCCAAATTAAAACTTCCTCATCTCCCTATACCTGAACGCATTTCACCCGCACCTTTGACGAAACCTTCCGTGTCAGCTTTCTCAAAATTTTTGAATTCTGATTCACCTCCCACAGTTAGGAAGAAATGGAAGCAGACGTATATCTCTTCCTCTCCGCTAACCATGAACCCTGCCTTGGCTGCATGTAATATCCTGCACCTCGACTTCCTCTTCTTCTGCTTGCTTCTTTCCGTTTTATTGGTTGTAATTATTATTTTCATTGCTCTTATTTTTTTTCTTAATTCCTCATTTTCCTTTATCTTTATTATTATTACATTTATTTTCCCCTTCCCCGCTGATTCTTTACCATTTTATACCTTTAGGAAGAAAGCCTCTCCCAGACTTCTAGTTACGTCCGTACTTTCTTCTACATTTGGAGTTTTCTCCGACCCCTCTACTTATATAATAATAATAAAGATGAAGGGAAATAAAACTGAGAATGAAGAAAAAGTAAGAGAAATGGAAGGAGAGGGAAAAGAAGAAAGCACCAAAGAAGAAGAACTGGAAATGAATGGAATGACTCGCTGTTAAAGCCGGGTTGATGGCTGGCGGAGAGGAAAATATGTACGTCTGCTCCCATCTCTTCCTAACTGTGGCAGGTGATTCAGGATTCAAAATTTTCAGCATACTGATACGGAAGGTTTCGTCAAAGGTGCGGCCGTGATGCGAAGAGTGTTAAGTTATAGGAGAATGAGGTGTGATTGTGATTGGAGGAGTAGCAAAGTTGTGATGAAGGAGTAGCGATGATGTTGATGTGGATGGTTAGAGTTGTTTCGGTCTCTTCAACGTAAAAGGCGGAACATAAGTTACATAGTAAGAGTACGTTGGAAGAAATGCAAGTGTGCGAAAGAGTATGTCTTATGAGTGACGGTTGTTCGACAGGCAGGGAATAAAAAAAAAAAAAAATAGTTCATACTGCGGAATTTATTGCACTTGCTAGGTTTGTGGGGAGGGGGATGAATAGGTCCAGTTCTGGTCAAGATCGATTTGAGATTCGGGGTTCTGCGGTAGACTATTTTAGAGCATAAGGTTCCCCTTGACCCTTCGTTCCCCTTCGTTCTTTCAGTCTCAAATGATGAATAAATAAACATATTGCTCTATAACAGAAATTAGGGAAGACGAAGCAAAAGAAAAATTGGAAAGACTTTAAAAAATGAATTTAAGAAAGAGTAACTTAGAAATACTTCCAAAAGAAGACATTGAAATATCATGTGTCTTTATGAAAAGTTTCTTTCTTAGATATAACCTGAAGGATATTTCACATACACCAGAAGCGCTTATGGGCTACGTCCAGGAATCGTGAAGAGTCTATTGAGGAGGAAGTTCAAAATGTACGATTAATACATATTACAACTGGAAGTAGGAATTATTCATATATTGATCATTACATACGTACAAGCAACCGCTTACATGTATTGCGATTTTTTTTTTTTTTTTTTTTTTTTTTGTCGTTGGAACGTTGCTAGAGCATACTGTTAAATAATTTCTTTGTTTTCTGTGTCTGTTTGTCCGTCCGTGAGCTTTTAAGGCACTTTCGGTTGGCCTAGAATTCTGAAATTTGGCGTGAAGGTTCGGAGCCACGTCAAAATTTCGTGAAAAATCTAAAATTTGCAAATATCCCCCTAGGTACCCACAAAAACACCTCAATTAATATTCAATTCATTGTTAATAACAATGAAATAAATAAATTACCATTTTTAATTTCGATCAATAATGTAAATTAAATAAATAGTTTTAAAATTTATAGTCTAATTTGCATTGTTTCAAATGAGAAATATTTATATTAAATGTCTAAAAGCATAATAAAAGTAGAAGAAGTAATAATAGTAGTTATAAAAGTATTAGTATTAGCAGTAGTTTTTGTAGTAGTAGTAGTAGTAGCTGTTGTAAAAACCTTTAGTAAACCGAATTTTGTATGGGTCATTTCAGTAACTTGGATTTTGGCCCGTCACGATCTTCGAATCGTGAACTTGGAGACACTGGCCTAACGCCTCAAAAGTAGTAGTTGCTGTAGCTGTTGTTGTTGTAATAGTAGTAGTAGTAGTGAAACTGTTAATGTTACCAACTAATACAAATTATCTTCTATATATATAAAATTGAAAGTGTGTGTGTTTGTTTGAATGCAATACAATTCAACATACAACGACGGATTCGAACAAAATTTGGCACACATGTTTCTTAGGACCTAGAAGCACTAACTCTGGGATTAACAGATTGCCATCATCCTCAAAGCGAGTGAAACGGGGTGGGGTGGAGATGAAACTCGGAAACCGCTTGAGATAGATACATGATATTTGTCATGAAAGTTCTTCAATTCAATACATTAGTCACGGTTATCTAATCAGTTTTTGATTCGACACTCCCGGGGGTGAGGAACATCTTAAGAAGAGAAATAGGAGAACTCGAAAATTGTTCAACTTAGATAGTTTAAATCTGGCAAACGTGTTCCCTATGACAAACAACAGTTAATGAGAATATTACAAGTCGCCCCCTTCCACAGGGGGTGAACAGAGTTTCTAAGGCACTTTTCCTTAGACTAGGAAGCTAAAATTCGGCATAAAGATTCGTTGCCAGCTTGGAATTACGAAAAAAAAAAGTACTGCAGTAACACCCTGCACCCACCGGGTATCGAACATTCACTTTCCATTGGGATAGAGAGTTGAAATTCTGCCTCAAAATCCACGGAAACATTGGAAACACAGGTACAAATAAAATATGTCATTACCCCGTTAAGTACCCCAATATACCCGGGTATCGAAACTACACTTCTCCTAGGACTGGAAAACTGAAATTCGACATGAAGATTTGTGGACGGGTTGGAATTACAACATTTTTTTAATGCTATTACTCTGTTAAATATCCCAATAACCCGAGTATTGAAATGCATTGCCCGTTGGACTAGGAAGCTGACATTCGACATGAAGTATTTAAGATTATAAATAGGGGGAAGGGGGAACAAAGTGCTGAAAAATGATACAATATGCAAAAAATAATAATTTTAACGACTAAAAAAATAAAAGATTGGCAAAACAGACTATATGAGGCAAGGTTTCCGTACCAACAGCTCTACTTGCAGGGTCTCTCTAGAGACGACAAATAGACTTAACGATACATTTGCATAACTTAAAACTAATATCCGTAGCTTATGAGAGTAATCAAGCAGAAATAGAGAAGAAATAGCAAGGGAGAACATCATTTTGTCAAGCAGTGAAAGAACTCATATGGAGTACAGAGGTTCCCCTTGCATACAATTGATTTGAATTTATTTTAAGTGTTTAGACATCAGAGATTCAGGCCGAGATAAGGTGGGGGAGAGGATTGTGGAAGCTAGACGGCCAGAGCTTATTTTGTAGGTACCATTTGCCTGGTGTGACAGGAAAAACCTGTCAGGATGGTCGGCCGCTGGGATCGAACCCATGACCTTCTGAATGTTAAGCCAACGTTCTACCATTGAGCCACGGCCGCTCAGTCCCCTTACATGAAAACAGCAACATGCTAAACTTATTTTGTGCTCATATTGGCATACAGATCGGAAATCTGAACGATGAACAAGAGGCAGGCAGGTAGGGAAAGCAGATTTCTGAAGAGTATGATGAAACTGACTAGAAACATAGGATCAGAAATGAAGAAATAAGCGAGATGGTAGAAGTAGAAAGACTCCAAGGCAGAATAGAAAGAAGCAGGTTTAACTGGTACGGACACGTTAAAAGCATGAATGAAGAAAAATTATCAAGGAAGGTATTACAGTAGAAAATTGAGTAAGAGAGAACTAGGAAGAATGGGTGATAGGAGTGGCAACAGCGTCAGAAATAAATGAATAGAATTGGAAGAAGTAGAAAAGCTGAAACTATGGAAGGATAGAAGAAAATGGAGACGCCTTACAGAACAGCGGATCCAATCCACGTTTGGAATGATGATGTAATAAAAACAACATACTAACAAACTGACATTTCTACGTGGTTCATACGACTCCAAACACACACACAAATATGAAATTAACAACGCTGAATACAACTCCACTTTAGACTACTTCGTTATCTATATATTATATTACTTAACTTTCCTGCATATGTCTAGAAAACGTAATCATAAAACAAAGAGTATTTCTATCAAGTTTCAAACAATAGTAATCAAAAAGCTTACTTGAATATGAACATCATACTTTTCAGCAAGTTTTCCAAGGTCTTTCATCAGTTCCATATCACAGGATAAAGCAAACCTAGGTGTAATAATCGCCTTAACCAACGGACTCTGAAAAAGCAATAAACGTGTAAACTAGAGTGTGAGGATTATCACTAGAGTGCGAATCGGTATGCAGTAAAACTTACCGACATATGCACGCAAATATGCACAAAACAGCTTAAGAATATGCACTTAATATTGTAAAATGTGCATTAAAGGACATATAATAAATTAATGAAATAACGAAACGGACGTTATATTCAACGTTTCAAATATGCTGTACACAATAAATTTTACTTTTGCACGTATGAACGTTTTCTGTTACAGCAAATTACAATGTGCTTTCCAATATTTTCTGCAAGGAAATTTTTATGTTTGTCTGAAAGTATGTTTTTGTAAATGGAAAATATTCTTTCAGTATGCTATTTCACTTGCAGAGTGTTCTTCAAATAATTGAGATGATATACCACTTAGCACTTCATTTACATTCCGTAAGAATTTGAATCCTGGTACTTGCTATTACTGAAGTTGTCTTTCTTTTTTTTTTCATTTTTCTTTTTTTTTTTAACTTCCCCAACTTGTCCAGGTGAGGTTTGTTTCACGACACTATCAAAAGGCTCCAGTGATGTGGAAAGCGATAAACATTGTTCTTCTAACCGAGTGAAAAGGACGCTGAGCCGAATACTTCACCGTGATTTTGAATATTTTCTAAAAGCTTCTATTGTCTGTCTGCATTCACACCCCCTCCCTCCCCGAAAGTAAAATAAGTCTGGATTTTAACGTCCTTATGAAACAGCGAGATTATAAAGGACGGGCACGGGACCTACTACCTACAGCTTGAAGTGGGATCCGAATCACTACTCGGTTTGCACCAGAGAGAAATTGTGTGTCCCACCGGAAATCGAACCCGGGACCCTTCGATTACAAGGTGGAGAGTCTACCGACTCATTCAAGGGGGACACCCCTCCCCGACAGCATGCCTGAAAGAAACACCGAAGTAAACCACCAGAAAAGCCCATGAAACGGCGGACCCGTACGGTTTTATAACATCTTACAACTTTGAGTTTCCACCCCAGTCGATTTTTCTTAAGGAAGGGACAGCTTCAACTTGTGTGTCCTTGGAAATTCCTCACAGATCTATAAACCGATAAGAAGTTATTTTCATACCTTGGGTTTCCCCGGTCACTGTCAGAAGACTGAAAATTACTTTTTACATCTGAAATTCGAGAGTCAAGTAACCATCCAATAGTTATTTTATTTGTATTTCCCACAAATATGCCTGTTTGAAATAACGTCTTCAATATGCACTATTCATCAAAATATGCAATTATATGCACTATACAACTTCGTATTTAGACCCCTAGACATTTAAAACAAACTCTAACCATGTAAGCATATCGATATCATACAAGAAAAAGAACATGCAAATATGCAAAAATCCGAACTCTAATTACACTAGCCAACAAAACTGATTTTTTTTTTTCTGTAGAAGTCACGAAAACGGGTGTTCTTAAATAATTCCGACCCGCTAAATCTAAAAATCACGTCACACTTTTTGTCTACAGGGTGTCCCCAAAATAAAATTGCACTTTATATTCTATATTTATTCTGACTTTTAGTGTTCAAGGAAATAAATTATTTTAAAGTAAAATGCTCTACAGAGTACAAACTGTATGTGGAAATTCAGTACATAAAACATCATCACACAATATGATCCGTTTTACCTTCTCAGGTTGATTAAAAGTCAAAATCACAATAGAAATGAAATTGCTAAAATACGTGTTTCTTGTAATTCTGCTTAATATGTACATATTGAAATGAAACAAATAAACATTTTACAATCTAATTCGTATAGCTTACGAGAAAAATAGATTGTCTAACGCCACTTTTACATTGTACAGGGTGTTCTAAATGTCACATAAGCAAATGGTTTAAAAATGGTTCATCAAACTGAGAACCGAAAATTACATCTTCCATCAATTAAAATCTTACATAATAATGGACATATTTACTACTATTTAACTACATAACAGGTTAGATGACTAATGATGGCACAGTTCTAAATTTACAGAAGCTTTTACTGTGCTCGATACTTGGATGATTTCTTAGTTGCGAATTGAGATTTCCTCTTGTACACTGTTTTGGTTTCTCTCTGAAGTAACCAACAATAGTCCCCCATCATGGCAGGATCCCACTTACCTTGATAACGTTGTTCCATTTGCGCGATCTGTTGATGAAATAGTTCACCTTGCTCATCACTCACCGCTCCTAAATTCTCAGGAAAGAAATGAAGGTGCGAGTGCAGAAAGTGAAGCTTCAAAGACATTCTGCAGCCCAACACTTTATAGTTATGTATGAGATCACACACCAGTTTCTCAGTCTTCAGCTTTCCTGTTCCCTAAAAAACCTTGCACAACACTCTTGAAAGATAACCATGTCTCTGTAAATTGGGTGTCTTTAAGGAGCCTCCTAATCTGTGGTCCAACAAATACTCCTTCTTTTAATTTGGCCTCCGACAGTCGTGGAAACACTTGTCGCAAGTATTCGAAACCATCACCATCCTTGTCCATTCCCTTAACAAATGCCTTCATAAGCCCCAGCTTTATATGAAGAGGTGGCAAAAGTACATTTTCCGAATCAACTAGAGCAGTATGTTTTACATTTTCTTGTCCTGGAATAAGTGTTTTTCTTTCTGGCCATTTTCTTGTTTGGTAATGCTTGTCAATGGCTCGACTGTCCCATAAACACAGAAAGCAACAATGTTTGGTGTACCCACCCTGTAAACCCATAATCAAAGCAATAACTTTCAAATCGGCACAAATTTTCCACTTATATTCGTTGTACTGAATTGCATTCAGTATACCTGCCATACTCTCATATGTTTCCTTAAGTCCAACAGCATGTGCTACTGGGATAGAAGGTTTCTGATTCCCGTTATGTAGAAGAACGGCTTTAAAACTGTATTTTGATCCGTCTATGAACAAACGCCATTCTTCAGGTTTATGTTCGAAACCCACAGCCATCATTAAACCATCAATGTTTACACAAACGCACATTGAGTCCATCTGGAAAAATTCAGAGAATTGTTTGTGTCGGTTTCTGTAGTAAGTCACATTTGTGTCCTCATGTAAGAATCCCCATTCTTGCAACCTCGAGGCTAGAAGCTCATCATCTTCTTTTGTCAATTTTAAATCACGCACGAGATCGTTTAGTTCTGGTTGTTGGACGCGATATGGACTACTTGAAGATTCAGGAATAAAATCCTCATCGGAAGCCACTGGACTTGAGTCTTCTGATGCTGGTGCAACTTCTTCGTCAAGCACAGGATCACTTGGTGCACTTGGAACAGGCATACTGTCGTCATGAGGCACAGGTCTCATGGCAGACACACAGTTTGGACATGGCAGATATTTTACGTTTATTTTTCCTGGAATACCTGGACGCATTTGTCATACAAAAATAACAGTCATTGTAATGGTTGGTTTGTTCTCGCCAAATTGCAGGGACAGCAAATGGCATTTTACGTTTTTTATCATGAAACCACAATGATAAACTGACTTCGCACGGCTTACAGCACAACTTGACAGCCAAAATACAGTCTATAAGCTGTTTTCACTGTTCTTCCAATATGTCTTCTCTGTGACTTGGAAACAAATGATGCACACACATAACAGAAACTGTTAGGTGAAAGTTTGCAACGTCTTCCACTTTTCTTCTCCATGATTTTCAGAAAAATTAACCTCGTAAAAACACAGCAGCGTCTCACAACACAGCCCTCACTATTAAGGTCAGAAGGAGCAGGCGTCCTGTTGTCGTCACATGGAAAAACCTGGGAGAGAAGCTCGCATGCGCTACATCAAGGTCAGTGCTTCCAAACAAGTCACTTCACTGTGAAAGAGAATAAAACAACATATGCACAATACTGGCATATGGTGAAGCAAACAAATGACATGAAAATTAACAATTAATGGAAGCGAACAAAGATTCTTGAATTTTGCACTTTTCTTATCATGTATAATACAAATCTTTTTCTGTCTGGAATAATTATGATTGACGTGTATTTATGGCGGATTTATGGGCGAGGCTTTGTGGCGGCATCAGTAGCTGCAGTGTTGCCACCTTTCTGCAAAATTAAAAAAATATCAATTTTGAAACTTTTTTAATTTCTTCTTCCTCTTCTTTTACAAATAGAGCATTGTCGACGCAAATGTTACATCGTTAAACTCTGTGTTGTATAACCTTTCCGATGGTGCATGTATCATGGCATTCTGGCAATTAGGAGGGGGGCAGAGGTGGACAGAATATAACTGTCTGAAAAACTAAACTACCTACCGGATTTTTAAGGGTTACGTGTAATATATAAAAAAACTGAGGGTGCCAGAAAAGTTTTGCACTGTTTTCATACATCAGGGAAGGGAGAACAATTAGAATCAGCCATTCCCCAAACTTCTACCAAATGTGTGTTGGCTAGTGTTATCACTAATATTATGAGAGTTACGCACGAAAATGGAGTACATTCACCGTAAGCAACATGATCCATTAGTAAGTTTAAAAGTAAAAAAGAAACTTATGCCACAAAGAATAAATACAAACAAGTCTCTAAGTAGCTAGGGCACCACATATTACGCATACATATTCACATAATAGTACATAATGTTCAGAACATGAGCAAGTTTCTATTAATACTTATGATTTTGACTTCACTACGGGAAGCTATGCAAGATGTATCGAGAGACGATCTGTTAGGCTCCTTTTCTCTAAGGGAAAAGGATTCACGAGGAAATAAGAAACGTCTGTGGGGAAGATTACACTGCTACAGCGATATAAAAGATCAAATATTGGCACACAAGAGACCATCCTGGACCAGAGACCATTTCTGTTTGTATATTGTGTGTATGGTCAAGAGCTAGATCTATCATTACGATGAGAAACAGTGAAAATATACGGATTCACTACCACCGTAAAAGAAAGCACTAAGTCAGGCATCTTCAGAAAACTCATACTGTCAGGTTTTCGAAACAAGTGTAGATGTTAAATATTATCTTCCCAAAATTCTCGACAGTATAAAAATCATATTACGCATACTTTTCAGCCACTTGTCTGACAATGTGACCTCTCAGCAAACAACCCCATGCTTCCCTTTCTACGACAAAAGCCCGTGATTATAGCTTTGACATTCTCTCTCTTCTCCTAATCTGATTTTTTCTCCTTTAACCTTTCCTGAAGTAATTTTCACAGAAAAATATTTGCCCAATGATAAGGAAGTGATTTACCGGTCTGGAAAATCTAACCTGTATAAGATTACCGTTGACCCAATGTTTAGTGTTCGTTATGTATTCATATATACTTTATGCACCTTCTGTGATCTGAATTTCTTCCAACAATTTCTTAACATCTATTACTAACAGAAATTAATGATACTTACATTTTTTTGCTGAATTTGTAAAATAAATTCTTCTGTTTTCTTCAGCGAATCTTGAGTGGATTCGATTAAAGGCAATGGTGAATCTATATTCATATTAACTTTTCCCACAAATGCCCTTTGCCCGAATTTGATTGCTATATCCGCAAGTGCAAGAGATGCCTCCTTATGAATGGTTGCAAAGTAGCACGCAGTAGTTGTTCCATTTACCAACGTTCTTTTCTAAGGGAAAAGGAATAAAATGATTATGAAACTTTAATAGATACACATTATCTGTAATATTTTAATCTTTATAACTAACATTATTTGTTTGAAAATATGGTTTCCAGAAAATACATGGGTTGAAACGAAAGATGACCGGAGAACGCAGAAGACTGCATAATGAAGAACTCCACAGATTGTATAATTCACCCGATGTTGTAAGAATAATGAAATCACAACGGCTACGACGGACGGCTCGGGGCTGGAGGTGGGTTACCGAGATTATATGCCACTGTGGATGGGAAGCTAGAGAGAGGGAAAGAGGCCGTTGAGAAGATCGAAACGTCGTAGGGAGGATAATATTAGAAGAGGTGATGTACGTGGTAGAAACTGGCGTAATCTTGCCTAGGATAAAATCCAATGGCGAACGTTTGTTACTGCGGCGATGAACTTAGGAGTCCCGTAAGTTATAGAGTTAGGTAGTTAGCTAATAAATAGTATTATACGTCCTGAATACACTATGCAATGCACATCATAGAATCACAAGCTGAATTTTAGAAGTCCTTACAATTTGCCATTAACCACTGCGATACTTCTACATGTGCTGGTGATGAGAACGATGAAGACTGTTACTTCATGTGACCATTCGTCCTCGATTTTCGGGGACAGTACCCAAAATAACACTTCCGTTCCCGGCTGTTTTGATGCCCGATTTTGTCCCCGATTTCCAGAAAATGTAAAATAATAATAATATTGTCTCAACTCGCAATAAATATTTTGCCAGCAAAATTCAGTTACACGGGGAAAAAAGCATGGACCTGACAACTACCGGCCGCTAAATCTCAAATACAATAATATTCGACACAATAATGTAAAAAATATTTATTGAACTGTTGTTGTGTCTCTCTCGGGCAGCAATGTTCCAGTGGAGAGATATTTTGTCTCTCATTAACTACATATGGGAGGAGGAAAAACTACAAATGCAAATTGAGTCAATTCACTCATTCAGGCAATGTTAGTGGTAAAAACAAACTTTAAAAATGTCGTATAAACTTTTAGCGAGCACCTTTAAGAGAACCCTGCGTTGCTAATGATGATCCATTCCAGCGAGAAATATATCATCAGATGAATCGAGGATCACCTAAACTAAACAATAAAGATATTTTTTAAAACTTACTTTTTTACTTGTAAAAATATGCGCTAGTAGAACATTTAGAGTCAATAGCAGTACATAGGTTATAGCACTGGAATTAAATTGAATTTTGTTGAAGGTCTTTAGCCGATTTTGGCGCAGGCCATTTATAGCATTGGTATATATATATATATATATATATATATATATATATATATATATATATAGTCTTTCGGCTTCATATCTAGTGTACTTATTAGTGTTCCAAATTTTACGTGTCCCCGAAAAGAATATGGAAAAAATTATCACTTTACTGTTACTACAACTACAACAGCTATTAGTACGACGACAAATACGACCAATACTACGTCTACGATAACGGTGAACACGCGATTGGCAAAGATCAACGACTGGAAGGTGACGAAGGTCGAATTCCCCTCCTTGAAATTTTCACACCAGAGTAATACGTTTTCAAACACATATCGGCGTGTCGTTTAGCTTAATTCTGAAGTTAGAATTACCGTTTATTATTCCTTCTGTAGGAACATATTTTATGATGATACACTAAGGATACACGGCCTGAGCCTTAGATGCCTAAAGTTCATAAATAAAATTCAAAACTATGGATACTGTGAGACAGTATAATCCTCGCCCATAAAGTCTGGTGGCACGTGTTATCGTATTAACAAAAACAGCTAATTGACATAAACTTGACATTAGTACTGGACATCACTTACACAGTACTCATTACTTGTGCATTGTTTTTTTTTCATTATTTGCATTGTTAAAAAAATAATTTGCATTATTTCAAACATTTTATAAATAAACATGTGTTTTCCTACTGAGATTACACTATAAATGCTTATTCTTATGAAGCAAACTTTTGGCCACTGCGTCTGTCTTTATGGACGAATGCACTTTTAATCATGCTTTCTGGTGGTTTCCTGATGTATCCTATTCCTCTATCAAGTCTGGTCAAAAAAGCGCTTTGAAGCATCAAAGTGAAGTCAGACGTGTCACTGAGAAAATGTTATATGTTCAGAAAGACTGGAGTACCATTTTTCAGACCAACAGCTCGAAAACTGCAGGACATTAGACTATAAAGCATCTGTCTCATTATTTTACACATAGGGCTAAAATAATAAGCACACAACTGAGGAAGATATAATAAAATAACATAATTACTTGAACTGACGAATGCCCCTACAATTTTAGAAATCTCGGCATGCCATTTTCCAAATATTCTACATATTCATAAAATGTAATTTTGACAAGATTTAAGAGCTACGATGAATCATGATCATCTCAAAATCTACTAGACATGCAGAATGCAGTTTTACTTCCAGTAAAGACCTCATATATGCAGTCTACAAAGTAAATACTTTCACTGTAAGAAAACGTTAATTTGCATATACGCCTTTGTATATCATGGAACAACTGCAGGAGTAAACACATGTTTCCGGTTTAGTTATATTAACTACACTGGTTGGAATGATTTAATTTTCTCCATAGGTTTGTATTCGTTAGAATCAGACAATAATTAGACACAAATTCCGACAAACTTCAAAAATTATAAAACATATAAATTAAATATTGAATAATTATAATAATAAATGGCAGAAACTATCAGATAATCAATACCAGACGAAACAAGATCAATATGATGTTCTTAAGGAAATATTGAGAAAAGTATTAAGTAATGAAGTATCAAAAGAGATCAGAAAATAAACAACAAATAATTCTCTCTCTTTTGTTTTGATACCTTTTATTTATTTCAAGTTGAAAACCATCTTATTTGAAATATTTATATGCTTTGAAAATTATGCCTTTTAGATTTCTAACATGGTAAGGAAGCACCTGACAACACATGTCTCGACATTACTTCTGATCTCAAATATTCAGCTTGAAATTAATCTACACTATGCGCATAAAACCAGACAAAGTACTTAATTGTTGCAATTATATTTAAATCATAATAAAATTATCCTTAATATCATCTAAATAGTACGAATATTGTTTTTGCAATGAAACTTTGCGTATGTATATTGTAAATAATGTTATAAGACATTTATTTAAAAAATAAGACGACGATTTATTTTACTTACAACAGTGGCTTCATAGACTTTCTTGGCAAATTCTATATCTGAGAATTTCGCTTCCATTGGGAAAGTGGAGGCTTGTAGCCAATCAAGAAGTGTGTGGTCATAGCCAAGGCCTGCATTCGCAAATTGTGATGCATGAATGTGGCAGTCAACGAAACCTGGTATCATAAATTCCCTACGAGAGAGTCGAAATTAAATTATAAAATTCAATTGAAGCTGGTCAATTAAAAAAAAGGAATACTTCTCTGTCCCAAAATAAACATTTTATTAGGTTTACATACATATGAATACCTAACTAGCGCAAGTCAACAAAAAAGAAAACGAACTCTGTTGTTACAGCTTGGATGTAAGATTCGAGATACTTCACCCTAAATTATGATGGAACATTGTAAAGCCTTAACGCACGACATCTTATTATGTCTTAAAAATATAGAAGCAGTACTCTGTGAAGGCTTTTTCCACCTTACATATATAGTTGTTTTCAGTAGATGCTTCTCTGATCTGCACGAATTTAGATTTCTAGTACAAAATAAGGTATATTCTAGCTGAAGGAGGTTTTTCTTTTCATATTAATTTCATTGGTTTTCTCTGGTAGTGTGAGTTTTTTAATCCTAGTTGTCATATTTCACCGAAATTAACGGATTTATGTACAGAAATTTCAAGACTTGAAATTATTTCTTATAATGCGGCAAGATTGGCTGTTGGTCATATACAGCAAAGAAGTTACATACAGTAACAGTAATATTTAAAGTACATACAGGAATAAGCCGGCTAGGCAATATAATAGGTAAAATTTGAATAAACAGGAAAGGAATTGTACTTACGTTGTATCCTAAAAGAATTCACGTGCACAAGTTCACACTTAACACAAAGATATATATTTCGGCTGGATGACATCCTCAGTAGAAGTCAAGAAAAAAGTTCACTGAACACACGAGTGAATAACTGGAAGAGAGAGAAAATTTCAAATACTTGTACTTTGTCTTTCTGTCCCTTAAGTGTGGATATGTGCACGTGAATAGATTATAATGTAAGTACAATTCCTTTCCTCTCTATTAAAATTTGACCTATTATAATACCAATATTTAGATATTTTACGTGGAAACTGAAGGCAAACATTGTTAGGCATGTTACGATCTCTCGGAATGTCCTTCCAATCAACCCCCATCGTTACAGAGAAAACTTAATTGAATTGGTGCATGCAGGTATGCAGATTGTAGATGATACAATTACAAGATTAATGATAGTATAAAAAAAAAGTATTCGAAAGCACGAACTTTGAAAATGGAATAGTGCATATGACAATAACGTAAGTATTCGAGGCCGTTAATACTTTAAGCAACAATGGATGTTTATGGTCTAAACTCCTCTATAATTAAGATGGGGGCAAGATACATAGACGAAGTCCTTGCCCACTTGTTAAATAGTTGCATCGAAGGGTGTCAAAGTACTTTAAATATATAAAAAAGGGAGTAAATTAGATTATAATAACTATCGACCAGTATCATTAATTCCAATCTTACCCAAAGTATTTTAGGTAATAATTAACAAGCACGTGGTATATTTTCTAGAGAATAACTCTGTTTTTACAGACAGAAAATTTGGTTTTAGAGCCAAGCATACTGTACATGCCATAGTAAGTCTCATCAGTGAATGTATTAAGGATGTAGATAGTATAAATAATGTACTTTGCCGATTCTATATGTCAAAGGCATTTGACACAATTTCACATCAAACCTTATTAGAGAAACTCACGTTTTATGGATTCAGAGATCAAAGTTTAAATCTTTTTCAGTCCTATTTAACAAATAGATATCAATCTGTTTATTATAATGGTGAGTCTTCTCAGTATCTAAAGTTAAGTACGGGAGTACCTCAAGGCTCCATACTTGGGCCTGTTTTGTTCACATTATATATAAATGACTTAGTAAAAAATGTAGACAGCAACGTTACTCATTCATACATGTATGCCGATGATCTAGCTGTAAAGGTTACCGGAAATAATTATTTTTCTGCTTTAAGCAACCTGACTATTGCAGACTCAACTGTAGAGAACTGGTGCGCAGCAAATCTTTTATGTATCAACAAAGATAAAATAGACAACCTAGAGTTTTCTTTAACCCAGAAAAGAACGGATTCCGTCAACTCAGTAAAGTTCTTAGTCTACATACAATCTAACCTTAAATGGAACCATCACATTAATTATATATGTAAGAAATTGAACAAGGATATTTTTATGCTTAGAAAACTAAAACTGTGCGTCACTGAACAGGTACTTAAAACTGTTAATTTCGCTTATATAAACAGCCACTTAGCCTATGGAATAATAGTCTGGGGGAATGATCCAAATGTTAAAAGAATTTTTATTCTTCAGAAAAGGCCATTAAAGTAATTGGTAGTGTGGATAACAAAACATCCTGTAAACCTTTATTTCAAAAACTTGGTTTATTAACAGTGCCATCTATATATGTATTGGAATGTTTAATGTATGTGAAGAATAACCTTAATCAATTAGAAAGAAATTAATCTGTTCACAGCCACTTACGGCATAGAACAGATGTAAGAATTGGACAATGTAATTTATTACAACTTTAAACAGTTTTGTTAAGTATAAAACTATATAATGATCTTCATAAGAAGATTAAAAACCTAGAAATAATAAAATTTAAAAGTACTATGAAGAGAAAGTTAACTGTTATGGCTGTTTATAGTGTAAACGAAATTCCTAAAAATAGCTCCAAAATCTGAACGTAACAGCCTATACTCTAAAATGACTATGCCATAGATTGTATGTAAATTTATTAATGTTCCGGCAATAAAAGAATTTGAATTTGAATTTAATCTGACAAGTTATACAAAATACAGGATATGTCACCATTAACTTGCGTAAATAAACATCGATAACTAAGAAAGAAATTAAGAAACACACACAAACACAACTAATAAATCTAAAGCTAACTTGGACTCGTATGAAACGTGCACAGATATTACTCATCACACTTCTCATCATCCTAATACTTTATAGTTAAGGAGAAATACAGTTGCTACGACTTCATGGTAATTCACTTTTCTTGTATTCTGTAAATGATCCAGTTTGGCAAACCAAATGTGAAATGCTGAAAGGAATTCTGTAAACCCATAAGCAGACAATGCTTTAACATTTTGGAAAATGATACTCAGGCAAATGACAGAACAACACGCGCTTAGTTTGTTATTGCAAAGGAGTCTTTACACCAGAGAAGGATTTAAATTGCCAGCTCCTTTGGAGAAGAGAGTGGAACTTATGCGACATTTCAAAGTACCTCATACGTCAACACGAGACGACGAAAAGTCACAAACAGCTAATGCTGGTATTATATAGGAATAGTTATCAGGACAAGTTGAAGATGATAGTGATGGATTTAACCAGCATGATGAGGCTCTACTCCATTAGTATCGTTGTCTATCTTAATCTTCAATTGCCACAGCACTGGATTATACGCACGACTGTAGCAGAGCACGCGCTACTCTGCGGCCACTGGGACTTGCCTGATCTAACGCAAACCTTTATTTTATTTTATTTATTTACTTTCGGGCTAAAGATTCTACTTTGTGCATCCATCACTACCACAGGATATGTCTATGCTGTAAAATGTAGTTTATCTTTTCTCAGAAATCGATTAGTACATGCGGCGGCACGTGTAAATTGAATTAAATTACCTGTCAGTGTTCGTTTATCACAAAGGGTGGGTACAAGGTACCCACACAAGGTACTCAAAGAAAATCATTTTTTAGTTTTTTCTTTTTACTTATAAGTCACATGTTAAAAATATATTTTTGCCATTCATAAGCAGGGCTCGAAAAATTTTCTTCTAACCTAGGCTCCAATTCTGAAAACCAGGCGCTACAATAATACAATTGTAATTTAATGCATAGCCCTACATGTTTTCTAGGGTGACCATTAGGGAATGGTTAAAAAGCCGGACACTTTGACAAGCTAAATACAATTTGAAATGCAAGATGATGTGGGAATCTTTTCTTTTAATTAACCATACCTTCCATTGTATAAAATACAAAATAGTAATTAGAAACGCAATTAATACTAACAATCAGAGTAAGGGAGATAATTTTCCAAGCGGCTTGTAACAAGACCATCAGCAGCATTAATTCACTACACAGTTACTAACTTATGTTGGTAGTGAAACTCTACATAATGTACCCATATATTATAAATTTTTACCTTTTTGACGATATTTCCCTCCTAGAGCCCCTTTTACTCGGAGCAGGACGTTTGGGCGAAAAGCCGAATATCTAAATAGCTTAATTTACCTAAATGGGTTATGATGTATTTCATAACTAGAGCCCGGATGTTTACGCACTAAAAACCATGAAAATAGGCACTAATATCACAAGAACAAGCACTAGAAATTTCGAATAAGTTCAAAAAATGCAACTGAACTTGTAAAACTTCTACAAATAATTTGGCAGAAACTAGACTAACACCTTAAACACAACAAAGTTTCTGCACATCACGCAGAAATTGTCTATAGCGGTTGAAAAGAAATGGAAAAGGGGCTATTTGTAGCAAGTTATTTCAGATTTCATTAAAATAGGCATTTATAGGCACTATACATTGAAATAGGCAGAATAGGAGCCAATCCATACAGATTCATGCAAGGCTGTGCAAGTGTGCAGGTCATGGTCACCGATTTTCCTGAAATTTGGATATATCATTCTAGAAGCAAAATAATTAGACCCGTATTTTTTTTTTTTTTTTTTGTTTGTTTGTTTCTATCAGAAAAAAAAAGTCCAGATTTATGGTCCCTCGAAGTTTGTGTCAAGGTCATCCGTTTTCTGAGCAGTAAAAACGAAAATGCTTTCAGGTGTCCCTAAAGGAAGCTCCTTGGGGCCAGTTTTATTTTCCCTCTTCATTGATGACTTATGTGAACAGATAGATAATTCCTGCTCGGTACTTCTTTACGCTGATGAATGAAAAATTTTTAACACAATTAAATCTACAGAAGATACTTTCTTCCTTCAAGCCGCAATAGATTCTGTTGAAATGTGGTGAAATAATTGGTTACTGAAAGTAAATTCTTGCAAAACTGCTGCAATGCGTTTCTCACTGAAAACCCATAACACAAAATGTACGTACACATTAGCCTCATCTATTATACCATGGGTAGACCATTACAAAGACCTGGGTATCATATTTGATGAAAAGCTCAATTTTACTCCTCACATTGAATTCGTAACTTCAAAGGCACTCAAAACTTCTTGGACTTCTCTACACGTTTACCGATATTAAAGATTTCAGAGCTCTTCGATCATATTTTCTCACTTGTGTACTTCCTACTATTGAATACTGTTCATCTATCTGGTCTATGGATTGTGAAACCAACTTACCTAATTGCATAAAGTCCAAAATTTCTTTATCCGCATTGTACAACACAGGGTACCCAACCTCCAGCACAAATCTAACGTAGACATTTTGAATTCTCTTGACTTAAATACATAGAGACACGAAGAAAGCTAAATGACTTAAAATTTCTTTATAAAATAATGCAAGGCGCACTCAGGACCAACGACCTTCTTCCACTTTTTAACCTAAGAGTACCCAGACGAAATTCTCGTTCACAACATCATTTCTACCTCTCCAAACCGAGATTGAGTTTGGTCCAGCGATCTCTTGTATATAGATTATCACATTTTTACAATACTCTTCCTTTGCCACCAGATTTCTGCCTCAGTAAAAGTAAATTTCTAAAGGTTTGTTATATGAATCTACAATGAATGAATGAAAAAAAAAAAGGTATTGTTTCCTATTGCATAAGTCTTTGTTGTTATATTATTTTTATTGTTGTTATTATTGTTTATTGTTTGTTACAAGAACGGTGTAAAATGGTGTTTGCTGTATCCGTGCTAACTTCTAAGAAATAAAAAAAGTAATAGAAATATTTTGATGCGTTTTTTTTTTTTTTTTCATCATCATCATCAGAAAGATATTGTTGTACTGAATCGTGTAACTTTTGTTTCATAGCTCTATCGAAACAAAATAACTGCACAATTTAAAGTTCAAAAATGTAGAAAGGTAAAATTTGACCCCAATTTTCGCAACAAAGCCATCTTCAAATATTTTAAATTTTTGTTACGTTATAGTATGTCCTATGGTAAACATTCACTTAATGTCTCAGTTGAAGTAAATGCTTGGTTTAGTTCTAGTATATTTTTATATAAAGCAGTTTTACTGATGTTGTGTTGAGTGGCCTAGGTCTAAATGACAGTCAATATTATAAGTTACATGCAAATTGGTGCAAATCTTTTGGTCAAATGTACATACATAAAGAGTGCTAAAAGTAATACATTTTTAACCTTCGGTTAACTTTATTATAATAGGGTCATTCCACGTCAGTTTAATCAAGGCTTTTAACCCAGTATCTCTGATTTGGATGAAATGTGGCAGTGTTATAGAACTTTTTGTGCTGATTTCAAATTTGTAAATTTTATTGCAATCGCACCAGCGGGTTCAAAAGTAACTGCATTTCAAAAACGGAATTACAGTTGGGACATGCAATTTTCGCATTGTTTTGAAATACAAAAAACGTCATATCTCGGTTCCTATTTACGCTAGAAACAAAATTCATTTTTATTAAGACTGTCTTGAAATAATTAACCAGGAACACTATATAAAGTTATGACTTAGCTGTTAGAAAATTTACAAAAGTAAATTGTTGCAAAAATTAAAAATAATAATAATAATATAAAAAATTAAACACCTAAAACGCTAATTTGTAAACTTCAAATCTTTATACTCCAAATCCTCATCATGGATTACAATTATCTGTTTTCTTTGAAAGCTCATTACATCTATTTTCATACGTAATAAAATTGGGATGCGTCATTAAAGCACTAGAGAGAAAAGTGAAATATTATAAATGTGCCTGTAAAAAGTAAAATGTAGTCTTACACTGCTATCTTCACGTTTCAAGTTCCAGGGTATGTTGAGTTGGAATGGTTCTGTGTTTAAATGATGGAAGGTGCATCCGAATTCCCGAAAATTCATAGCAGGCGGGCCTACGGCCCGTTAGGTTATTTTAATAAGTTCTTAATGATATATGTTAAATTCCCAACACTGCATGAAACACCTTCCATCATTTAAGCACAGAACCTTTCCATCCCAACAAAGCGTGAAACCTGAAACATGAAAATACCAGTGTAAGACTTCGTTGCACTTTTTACAAGTACATTTATATTATTTCACTTTTCTCTCTAGTGCTTTGATGGCCCATCTCATTTTTTACATATAAAATAGATATAAATGAGCTTAATAAAAATATAATTGCAATCCATGATGGGGATTTGGAGTTATAAAGATTTGCAGTTTACAAAATGGCTTTTTAGGTCTTTTATTTTTAATACAGGTTTGAAATTAGCATAAAAGTTTTTATAACACTATCACATTTCATCCAAATCGGAGATACTGGGTTAAACTGACGTGGAATGGCCCTATTATAATAAAGTTAACCGAAGGTTAAAAACGTGTTACCTTTCCCACTCTACCTATGTACATTTGACCCAAAGATTTGCATCTATTAAACCCATGTGAGTTATAATATTGATTGCTATTAAGCCTAGGCAACACAACATCAGTAAAACTGCATTATATAAGAATTTACTAGAACTAAACCAAGCATTTACTGTAACTGAGTCTTTCAGTGAATGTTTATCATCGGACATACTATAGCATAACAAAAATATAGAATTCTGAAGATGGCTTTGTTGAGAAAATTGGAGTCAAATTTGACTTTTCTACATTTTTTAACTTTAAATTGTGCAGTTATTTTGATACGATAGAGTTATGAAACAAAAGTTCCACGATTCAGTACAACAATATCTTTCTGATGAAAAAGCCGCATCAAAAGATTCCTATTACTTGCTAAGATATTAACTATTTTCGTTTTTACTGCTCAGAAAACGGATGACCTTGACCGAAACTTCGAGGGATCATAAATGTGGACAAAAATTTTCTGACCGATACAAAAAAATACAGGTCTAATTATTTTGTTTCTAGAATGATATATTCAAATTTCAGGAAAATCGCAGACAATGACTTGAGCAAAAATATTTTTTTTCTGGATGAATCTGTATGGGTTGGGCTAAAATAAAATTTGCTGCAGGCAGCCTATATCACCGCAAAATAAACTTCTCAAGTTACCTTTATAATATCTCTAACGTAAAGGAATAGGCATTTTGCATATTCATAACTTCATACCTATTCATAATATTGCATTACTGCCCATTACTACGCATTTGCAACAGAGATATTAGAAAGGAATGAACAGTGAAACAAGAACTAAACAGAGAAATCTAATATAGATAATGAATAATTTATTTTGTCTTATGTTATATTCACAATAATAATCATCATATGGAACGATTCCCCTTTCTTTCCAAAATATGCCTCACCATGACTTGTATTTCAGGGTCATCGCTCTAGTTCTTACAATATTGGCACCCACTAGCTCTCGAACGTATCAAATTTGCTAGACCGCTGTCACTAATATTTGAAAACTAAGGCAATGCGCAGAAAACTTCATAATATTTCTATTCATTTCCATTTATTAACTGAACAAGTTTGTTATTTATTTTAATTTTCCAAGATTCACTGCTAATAGCGTAACTCTCAGAGAACTATTCATGGAGGAAAGCAAACTATTTAACAGTGAACAAATTATACAGCATACTCACCTAAATAATTATTCTCAAACCAATCAGCGAAAGGTAACAGCTCTGCTGTCAAAACTACAACTAGGGCATCAAGTGCTACATTCAATGCATTTATGGGAACAAATGCTAAGGAAATTATCATCCTGGCTTTCAGTGCAAATTCTGGGTCTGATCTGTACCTGCAGGTCAGGGATTCTGCTGCTAGCTTCTTTTTCACGTTCCTTGTCAAGTGAAAGAGGTAGCCAAATTACTAAGCGTCATGAAATTAATTCTTCTTGTGCAGCCTGAAATATTGCTACTTTAAAATCCTAAGAGATTGATTCAGGTTCAAAAGTAGGCCATTTTGTTTTGGTAATAATAAATAATCTTTGGTATGTACGTCGTTGTTTATTTGGGAGCAGACAATATCAAATCGACAAAACACCATTACGTTCTCCCATTAGAACAAAAAATTGCGAAAATATTTCCTTTTCTATTTCTTTTCAACCGTGATGTGCAGAAACTTTGTTGTGTTTAAGGTGTTAGTCTAGTTTTTGCCAAATTATTTGTGGAAGTTCTACAAGTTCAGTTGCATTTTTCTAGCTTATTCGAAATTTCGAGTGCCTGTTTTTGTTACTTCAGTGCCTATTTTCATGCTTTTAGTGCCTAAACATCCGGACTCTAGTTATGAAATACATTATAACATTTGTAGGTAGGTTAACCTATTTAGATAAACGGTTTTGTGTCCAAACGTCTCGCGCCCAAACGGTCTTGCACCCAAACGTCATGGACCCTTTTACTAGACGTTTGTTCTGCAGGAAGGCTTTAAAAATGTCACTGTACGTTCCACTCTCACTCTCTCCTTGTATAAGTTCAAACAAGATTGGATTTCGGACTTGGAAACATAACGCAAATTTAGGAGTTTCCTCGCCAGATCTAGATTTTTCGGAAAGCAATGTAGTGGCAAAAAAAATTACTAACCTGAAATTTAGTAAAATTAACTAAAAATTGAGAAATCCGGAAAATGTCTTAGATTGAAACCATGAGAATGGTAGGAAGTTAAATATTTGAATATGAGACATCTAAAAGCAGGAAAAATCAGCGTTTGGCTCGACTGTTAAGCCGGACACAGGACATGGTCATCAAAAGCAGAACTGTCCGGCCAAAAGGAGGACAAACGACTACACTAGTGTTTTCGCCTTAAATTACAGTTACTGATATAAAAAAGTACAAGTTTACATTAGTGTACAGGCCATCCCTCGAAGATTGCAACAACTGAAAGTAATATAAGTGAAGTTTTATAAAGCATATGGTTGTTGTGTAACTCGCTGGTTGACGTCTGTGTATACAAGGAATGTAAACTGACAACACTCGTAAATCAACGGAATTAAATATATTTGAGGTTCAAGACAAATTGGCAACTTTGAACTTTATAACGAATTTGTTTTTAATCCATCGAAGCACATAAAAATCAAAACTACTGACAGGTAAAAAATTTGGGAATATTAACGTCCGAAAAGCCAGACTCGTATTCCCAGTCGTCAGGGCGACCTGGGACCCAGGATTTTTCGAGCCCTGTTCATAAGTATTTCTCTTGCTCATGAGTCTTTATGCCTTGCAACATACATAAAGTCGTTAAAAAAAAAAAAAGTCTGAAAATATATGTGAGTTTTTCATTCTAGAATACTGACTTTAAAAAAAATTGATATCAAAAACTCCTCTACAAATTTGCTTCCAAAATTAAACGCACGTACTCTATAAAACCTACGGCAAAAAATTGTTATGAAGTTCTCAGAGTAAATTCAACACCTTAAATAATAATCATTCTGCTAATACATCTGCTCTTAGCGAAGGAAGGAATATTCGACTAATGTTAAAACACACTCTTCACTGAAAAAAAAAAATAGACAATGTTAGACAAAGCACAGTATTCAGAGGCAATCCTCGACTTCCTGGAAATGTGTGCTTGTTATTACTGTCACTCGTATAAATGAAAATATTCGCTGATAAACCACAAATAATATTAGCTTTCCATATATGTATATTTGAATACGCACCCATTCTGTAAATATTGTACTGCCGAACTTGTAACTCCGTATTTCTTTTGGAAGTCCGCCAAATTTTCTTGTTTCCCGACAGCAACAATCTACGAAAAAAAAAAAAAGTAACTCATCAATAATAAATATGTGTTAATACATTAAAAAAAAGTCGATCAAATAATTCCGTGCCAATGTCTTTTGATTTTCTTAAGCCGGAAACACTCACATCGCTAACTTCGTTAATTGTCCACGACTCTTCTGTTCAAGATTTCTTATTTGCTTTAGGATTACTGTGTGTACTTAAGAACACACCAGTAATGGACACTTTTCACCGTTATAATTTTTAAGTCAAATACAGCTTAAATGTATTGATCAAATGAGAATGTTACACGTTCTCCATGCTTTCTACCCATTACTTTCATCAACATACACTATTTGAGAGGAAATCACGATTTTTGTCTGACACTGTTTTTGTACCAGTGATGGACACGGATAAACCTGGATGTTCCAGTAATGGACACCCAGTAATGATCATACTGTATAACTCAAAATAATTTAAATAATCATTGCTGATGTTTCCGATATAAGTAGTAAACACGATTATATGTTTAAGGCTGTTCTTCGATTATCTGATTGTTTCATGGAATTCCACTGAGGGATCATTCTGAAGGTCCTGGATTCGAAAACAGCTATCGACCATCCTTACTGAGGTTTTAACATTTATTTTCACTCAGTCATAACAGGCAAATACCCTAAGGGCACCTTTAATTTAGACTTGTCCGACTCCTTCTCGCTTCCTTTTCCCTACCCTATCCCGGCATGAGCCAGAGATCCCTTGTGGCCATAAAAGTGCCAATTCTAACTTGCCATAGACAGTGACCAATATCAAAACAATTAATTTCTTTAATGGGCATTCCCGCGTCCATCATTGAAAAAAAAAAAAAAATGGGACCAAAACATTTCCTGGCGAACTTATGGTCACGAAGAGTATCTTTCCCAAGTTGAAATAAAACAACTAACAGAATTATGATTTCGCCCTCGGAGTTGCAGAGTTTAGGGCGCTCATTTTCTGCGTTCATGAGTTCAATTTCCCCTGAGAGCTATAGAACGGAGTGCTTCGGAGCCCACTTTATCAAAACTATAAGTATTGTCCTTAGAAGCTCACCAGCTTGCTTAGGGCGTTAATAATAACTCAATCAATCAAGAATTTTGATTTCAACCTACTAATGAATAGTGGGTTTGGCAAAAACTGGGTTTGCCGTACCTGTAACGGACACTCCCTGCTTTGCATAACAGATTCAAGTTATAATTGGTTTGGTCATTTAAATACTCGAAACCAAAACATTTCGTAATGGTGCAGAACAACAAAAGTAATTGTTATTGTAATTTCATGAGTAAAATAAGCTCACATCTTAATCACTTGCTTAACAGAATGCATGGAAGAGTAGGTACAACCATGGACTTAATTTCAACATCATGTCAGAAATATCAGATGAAAGCAATGAGGAGCGAATAATATTCAGTGGCATCAGAACATACTGTATTAAATGTTTCCATCTACATGAAATGATTACCGCCCTTAGGAAAATCGTATTCTACAACTTTTCTCTTCGAGTGTCCATTACTGGTGCGTTTACCTTACGTGATTCCGTGATAATCCAAATAAAATAAAACTTGCATCCATCGATATCAATTAAATGCTCCCTTCTATCTCCATAGAATTAGTATGCAAAAAAAAAAAATTAACAAATAGACGAGTTTCAGGTAAGAAGCATTTAGTAAAATAAGTAAGAGTAATAGAACCAAAAAATAAAAAGTAATAGAACCAAAAAGTAAGATAAGTAAGTGCTTTCAATAAGAAACTGTGTATGTGAAACAATGATTTTCAATTTGATCATCATTATAAACAGCTGAATGGGAAACCTACTGGAACAGAATGGTTTTCTTCCTGGATCCATCAGTTGCCAAAACAATTTAATTTGTATTTATGGGTCATACAGGCAGCTTTAGCTTAACCCTGTCACAAGACAGCGATGATATCCATCGGCGATCACTATTTTGGGATTTGAGAAGGAAAGATAGCGGCAGGACCTTTGTCTAGGTATACTGTCATTTACCTTGTGAAATTGAGAGAAACTGCAGAAACTCTCTGTCAGTCTGCAATATTTACGTACATGAAAAATCCACTCATCATGGTCTAATATATAAAATGGTAAAACAGGTAGAAAATGAGGATACTTTCATGGTAGATTCTTGAGACAGATGTACAATAACAACACAAACACAATAAAAAAGCAGTACGTTTCCCAAAAGCGTTTTCAACTGGTAGGAAAGAAAATGGACAGAGCGGACAAGTGCGGGACTGGTGTTAAGGAAACGCCATATTCATTTGTTTGGAGAGAAAGGAAATGTACAGTTCGGCAGGGTGGTTTGGAGGGAGAGGGGGAGGGTCTTTACTAGAGGGAGGAAGGAATTTGTGGAGGATGGGATGAGTTTCGGTGTCAGAGGTTCTGACCTGAGAGGTGTCAGGATGAGTGGACCAGTGGTAGTGCCACCTGAGGTTACGGGCGAATGTGGGGAAATTATTAAGTAAGTTGGCTTGTTCAATATGGCGGGAAGGAGATAAGGAAAGGCCGTACGAAAGGACTTTGTGTTCGGTATCTGAAAGTGTGCGGGAAGAAAGGTTGAGAAATGGCTGCCGGGCAGAGGTTAGGTTGCTCAGGCAATTGCTAAGAGAGGTCGGATTAGGACGACTAATTAACGGGGAGGTGAGTCCGAGTAGAGGGGAAGAAGTGGAGGATGGAGGGAGAGGAAAAGGAAGAGAGGAGCCTTGAGAAAGGGCAGAAAGACAAAGTCGAGAAAGTTCGGAAAGGTGTTTGGATCTCAGGTTAAGCAAGAGACGGGAAGCATCAGTTAGGATTTCGTATATGTTCGAGATGGGGGAGATGGTAAGGAAAGCAGGATTCTGATGAGAGATTGAAGTTCTATGGGGAGTTCTAAGGCTTGATGAAAGTGTAAAGAGAGTGCTAGGGTGGTTAGATTAACAGAGGTATATCTGCAGAAGTGAAAAAGATAGTGTAGATCGGATGGCGAGAAACCGGAGAGGGGGACTTTGGGAGTTAGGCCTTTAGGTGTTAGTCCTAGGTGAAGGCAGGATTGCAGGATTTCAATATATGAGAGAATGCGGGAAAACTTATGTAAGCTGGTGCGAAAACGGGTAATCCAGAACAGAAGAGGGTTGGAGGAAATGGTACGGTACCGGTAAGCCGAAAAAGAGGGAGTGCAAAAACTTAAGTAAAGCCGAAGTGAGAAGTACAGAAAAGTAAATTAACTGGACGTGAAAACCAAAACATAACTTAAAAACTTGGAGACGAAGGAAATGTACAGTTCGGCAGGGTGGTTTGGAGGGAGAGGGGGAGGGTCTTTACTAGAGGGAGGAAGGAATTTGTGGAGGATGAGATGAGTTTCGGTGTCAGAGGTTCTGACCTGAGAGGTGTCAGGATGAGTGGACCAGTGGTAGGGACACCTGAGGTTACGGGCGAATGTGGGGAAATCATTAAGGAAGTTGGCTTGTTCAATATGGCGGGAAGGAGAGAAGGAAAGGTCGTACAGATGTACAATAACAACACAAACACAATAGAAAAGCAGTATGTTTCGCAAAGGCGTTTTCATCTGGTATGAAAGGAAATGGTCAGAGCAGACAGGTGAGGGACTGGTGTTAAGGAAACGCCATATATATATATATATATAAATAATAAATAAATCACAGCCATATTCAATCCACTAGTGGATGAGGCCTCTCCCCGAAGGGAGGAGTTGGTCTACTGCTCCCACGCTGACCAGACGGGTTGACCGAAGCTCTCACTGTGATCGCCACTGTCTTTTATTCACAGCAGCTCCCCAATTGTCCTCACGATGCTGGGTCAACACCGAAATTTTTGAGCCCCCACCGGGAATCGAGCGCGGGACCACTCGTACTGAAGTCAAGCGCTACCGACTAGGCTACGCAGGAGCTCATATATATATATATATATATATTTGTTTCTAATACATGAAAAACCATGGCCTATACAATATAACTCTTTTTGTTTCTAACATTTAGAGCACAAAAAGAAATCTCTTGAAAGAAATTTATTACGATTTCTGAAACTGGGTTACGTAATAGCTTACCAAATGTACACTAGAAAATTAGCGTCGAAATAACAGACAGATACACTAACCGTGCAAGAAGAAGATCCAAAATAAATAACAAATGAAATGGTCTAGCTTGCTTTCATTCTACAGTTTGAAAAACGATTACCAGTATATATAAAAAATAACATAAATCAACTCTGGGCCTCTCAGAAACCACAGAGCAGTCATTTATAAAGTGCAAGGAATAGTTCACGAAATTAGAGGAGGCATCTGGTGTTTATCAGGTAAAACGCTGGTGTATAAATATGTATATCAGCATGATCAAACGGAACCTGTCCACCCGTCTCTAAGAACATTCTACGGGCGCCAGAAATAGCAGCAACAAGTCTGGTCTTCTCAAACATCTTGCAAATCTGGATACATACCAGGGTTTAAAAAAAATCACGATTAAAAAAAAAAAAATTATTAAAATATTAAAATAAATGAACAACTTCAAAAGACTACAGAGTACAGATCTAACTTAGTCCAAGCTAGTTCACTGAGTCAGAAATACATAGATTTAATTTGCATATCAATAAAAGAAGTGAATAAAGATAGTACGAATTATTTGAGTTCACTCTGGCTCTGAACCATCCATACATATACATACAGAAAATACTTTTGATTTCAATAAATTTGTTTCCTGGGGTTTTTATAAGAAAAAATCTTGTACGGAATATCGGTGTATTTTATCAATTCTAAACATTATTAGAACAAAAGAATATTTAGACTTCTTGCTTTGATTGCAACTGCATAATAACAATAATGTACGTCACTGGATGCAATCGATAACTTTTGCCAACTTCTATCAATACAAAGAAGTTAACTTTGGCCTCTCTATGCAACAAGGTAAACAGAAAGATACAATGTAGTTTCGTTTCGTTGGTTTAGGCTTAATGTCCTTATGTAACAGCAAGGTTATGAAGGACAAAACCTACTGCTTACAGTGACATACGAACCACTACTCGGTTTGCACTTTAGAGAAATTTTGTGGCCCCATCGAGAATCGAACCCGGGATCCCTTTATTACAAGCCGAAAATTATATAAAATTAACGCAGATGGTTTAATATGTGGAATCGTCACCATCAAGTACACACTATTTGTGTGGCATTTTTGCTTTTTTTTTTTTTTTTTTGGTTTAAACCAATTGTTTTTGTTTTTTTAAACAACCTGGTTTAAACCACCTTAGTTTTAACCAGCCAACCCATAGAATCAACAAGATCTTAGTGTACCATTATTATTGTTATGTGAGTTGAGACAGTCACACAAACGTACTTTAGCACTAACAGTACTCACTGACTGGGAGAACGTGAAAAAGTCCTGGAATTCAACGCACAAGAAAAAAAAAGTCCGGAAATGTCAGGGAATTTCATGAAATGCGTCAAAAACCTGTACACACGGAATGTGAACTATATATTTTGGCTTCAATGAACGTACTGTTTTAAACTTCCATTTCGCTACTGTAGGCATTTATTACGTAATAAGACGTGCCTGAAAGAGCTTTTAAATTTCCGCTCTTGTTTCTTCTTGTGCTTCTTCTTCAGAGCAGAGTATTGCACTGACAAAATCCATACATTTTTTACTTAAGTATTTGTTCTTGGAAATCATACTAAGTGCGCCTTTAAGTGCAATACGATATAGCCCAAAAGAATTAAAGAATTTATTAGAACGTAACTTCTGTCAGCAGAAAAGGTGTGGTTTTGTTTGTATTTTTTTATTGCGTAACGACAATAATTTTAAGCGTAGGTACTTTTTTTTTATCAGTTCAGGTATTATTGATCTACTATATTTCAATTTCTCGAAATAGTTTACTTTTAATGTAATTCCCATTTTTATATAGCAAATCCGAAGTTCTTTCTAGGTTTAGATATACTTAATGTCTGATAGTTTATAAAAAGAGATCATTTACAGTTACCTTGATCATAATATACGAATTCCAATAATAAATTGTGAGTCCAGTAAAAATTGCTCACTGTTTATAAAAATATAAGATTTAACAAAATTAAAATTAGTCATAACTCCGCCATCAGAGTCGGTAAATGTTCTATTAAATCTAAACGTGCTTGGCTCATGGGCGCCTGTAATCACACTATCACAGATGTGGTTCTAGAAAAAAAATATGTTTCTGATTTGGCGACGATCTTGATTTATTTAGATAAGGTTATCTACCCCATCTAACATCAAAATTTGCGCCATACTACTGATTGTTGTTTTATAGAGATCCTTCTTATTCGTATTGTTTGTGTTCATTTAGATATTATTTTCTTGAAGTCACTATTCTAGTTTTTATAGTAAGTTTTAGATCTAGAATTCTCATGTGTGATTTTTTTTAACGTAAATAATTACATTGTTTTATTGTTTTTTTTTTATTGTTGTCTAATCCAGCTCTTTACAAGTAAGAGATACTTTTGCATTGTAACATTTGAATTATAACAATTATTATTTAGTTATAGATATTTACCTTATAATATAAAAATATGAGTTTCTTACATATACATAATATTTGTTAAGACTCACTGACTTTTTTTGGATTTGTTACACTATTGATAATACCAGAGTCAGGTTTTTTTTTGTTTTGTTTTTTTTTAGGTAAGGAAATATAGGTTTATGTTTAGTAATATTTGTGGTTAAACTTTCTTCTTTATCTTAGTAAAATTGGGTTAAATATTCTCATTAGTAAATCAGCTATAGATTTTTTTTAATTTTTCTAAGACAGTAATATATAAGTTGTTTTTTTGGAAGGTTGGTGAATAAGAGAGTCTATATTTAATGGAAGTTGATGATGAGATCTGATAAGCTTTTTTAAAAATGGAGGTCTAAATTGTTCATATAAAAGGCATTGGAAAAAAAAAGTGATAATCACTTTAAGAGTTCTATCCGTGTTGATTTTTTTATTTTCTCTCTTGTTCATTGTTGAAAGAGCTTCATTGTTATAGGTTTGGTTATCCATAACAACAATGAAGCGATTTCAACAATGAACAAGAATGAAAATAAAAAATCGGCACGGATAGAACTCTTGAAATGATTATGAACATTCTTTCCTGAAAGTTTGAACTCTCTAGGCTTGAGTTTGTAGGAGAAACACTGAAAATTCTTACAACGATAAATATACATTAGACATATACGGAGATAGTGCTGCCATCTTTTGTTGGAGATTTTTGTTATAAATTTAACCTTAGGTATAATTTAAAACGCTACTTGACTGGTAAAACGTCAGGGTTAAAAAACGATCACAATTTTTCAAAATATCATTTTCGTTGATTTTTCACTTAAATCGTCTATTTTTATGTAAATCGTTCTTTTTAATACAAATAACTTGTTACAATGAAAAAGCTTCCAATTTAGTTTTTTTTTTTATTATTATTTAAATACCTTAACCAGTAAAAACTAAAGTGAAATTCACAAATATGTGGTTGATTTTACGCTTCGCAAGAGAGACAGCCAAAGAGTATTTCAATTTTAATTCACGCAGGTGAACCCTAAATTATCCCACTGACTCTCTCAGACCTTTGTGATACCTTTCTTCCCCCTACAAGTATATGCAAAATAGACATACCCGTATTTTTTCGTTTACTCGAAAAAAAAAATCTGTGAAGAGTTACAGGCTCACAAAATAGTTACCAAGGTCATCTCCTGGCATCAAATATAAGAATGAATGTTCGATGAATGAAACAATACTGCTGAGTGGCTACGTTAAAATGGAGATGGAACATAGAGAGTAAGAAATCGAATACAGAGCACGGGAAGCGCCTTTTCTTTTATAAATTGTTATATATTAAAAGCAAATGGCCATTAATGGATACTAGACAGAAGGTGATACATGCTGGATGGTATGAAGACAAATGATCCTCATCTCGAAAGCGGCCATCTTGACTATGTTTTAAAATGTTTAAATAGTAGGTGGGGCATGTGACATATCAGTCTGTGCTGGAATGTTCCAAGAAACCCACTGATGAAGATAGTTATCGCATAACTCTAATCCTGTACAACAAAACGACAGGTAAAATTGATCTGGAGAATGTCACTTCATCTTTCGTTAGTGTATTTAAAACTTTATAGTGCACTTCATGTTGCGGCCATAAGGATCATACTTTCCAACATAACGGTACCTCTTTGTAGCCGTTTAGTTTCCGTTCCTTCAAATGTTTCAACAAAAAATTGGTTTTTCATCACTCGCGTACAGGATTAGAGTTATGCTAAAACTTACTTCACCACTGGGTTTCTTGGAACATTTCAGCACAGACTGACGCCACATGGCCCACTTACTAACTTAACAATTTTTAGGTGTAGTCACGATAGCCGTTTTCAAGATGGCGGTCATTGTCGTCATACAATCCATCATGTATCACCTCCTGTCCATTATCCATAAATGGCCATTTGCTTTCAATATAGGTAACGGTTTATAAAACAAAAGGTGTTTTCCGTACTCTGTATTCGATTTACTTGCTCTCTACGTTCCATCTTTCTCGGAGGATGCCCTTGTCGTTATTTGTTGATAACAGCACCTATAATTTTGGCTGTAAAGGTTTACTTAGGCACTGTACCTAAATATGAATTTTCATCAAAATCGGGCTCTGTCACCTAGCGAGTGTTCCTTGTAACAGAATTTCAAAATTCGAACTAAAATCAACTTACTTTACATACCATTGACCCGAATGTAGAAAGTGTAAACATACCTTTCCATTCTTGATAGCCACGGCAGCCTTTGAAATACATGTTATCTTGCTTGGTTCTGTTGAGTGAGCCAGAGGACCAACAAATATTCTCGGCTCCAACTGACGGGTATCCTACAATGAAAGATTACTTGTAGATGCTCAATCAACTTAAGTATTAATCCTTATTTTAACATATAATATTAATACTGTATATATAATTTCTTATTCGTATTATCGCAAATATTTTGCAGCAAAATTACAATTATTCTGTGTCCACTACTATCCAGACAATTGTAAAGTTTGCACTACATCATCTAACAAGAAGAGTTCAGAAATCATTGAAACAATTTTACTTCCACATGCTTTTCATTCTCTAGAGGAGAATATTATTCAAATTAATTAATAAATTGTTAACGTAAAGCTAAATTAAAACTTAAAAACCAAAGCAATACAAAAAGATACATTGAAGTATGTGCTTTGTGTGCATGTGTCTATAATTTTATATTTTCCAGGTTACCAAACCTTTTGTTTCAGCCTGGTTCAAAATGCAATAGATATAAAACCATCTTGTTCTTTATTGGCAACTATAGCTACATTTCTTTCGTGAAGTATATGTCTTACTTTCATCTTAAGTTTTTTTTTTTAAAATCGCATTATTGTGTATGTCTAAAAAATCATTTTAAGTGCTGTCCCAAAAGTAAAATCCATTACCTAAAAACGAAAATCTAATCCTTTCTTCAAGTTTCCATAAAATCAAATACAAAATCAGAATGTAAATCAAACTCAAATGTTATTAAGCTTGAAAACTTAATAATAGTCATATTCATAAAAAAAATTACTTTAAAACTTTATTTGCCTTTTAATTTAGAAGTTCCTTAAGCCTCTGCATGTTCTAAACATCTAATTGACATGAAATTCAAAAATCTGTAATTTCTGCCAAAATCATTATTTCCAAAAATCAGTAATTACCACGTTTTAAAACTTCATGTTCTAAAAACTCTTTCATTGTTAATTGCCATTATTTTTGCAATAACCTGTTTTAAAGATTTCTTTTATTCCTAATTGGTATGTTCTTATAATAAACTGCTTTTAAAATGTTCCTTAAAAGTAGCATTCCTTAGAGCAGTTTGTCTTTAAAAAATACATGGCATTTAAAAAAAAAATCCTTAAAATATTTAAATATAAAAATTCTTTAATAATAAGTTAAATTGCTAGTTATGTCTTATGTTAATTTTCTGATCAAAGCAACCATAACTAATTAATAATGTTAATGGTATATATGTTCTTCAGACAAATGCCACGAGTTGTACAATTTGCAGATTAAAAACAATAAGTCATATCTTTCATGGTTACTTCACTTTTCTCATTAAATCTTATCGTAAAAAAAAATTAAGCCTTAAATCGAAAAGAAAAAAACTCAAATCCTTACTTATATTCAAATCAAAATTAGTTACATTTTAAGCTACAAATTGTTAACGGTTAACCTCCAGTTAAACTCAAATATGTAAAAACCTAACGTTTACCTTTATCCCTCAACCAATGTAATAAACCCATAAATATTACGCTGGTGAGAGAAACTGAGTCGAAATTGCTTTTGACTCTATCTTTGCCCTTTCTATATTAAAAAAATTAATTCTCTGTTATTTTGGAGTACTCGTTTGTTAGTCGTGCGCGAGTGATGTTTGAGAAACTGTGTTGATCTTGATTTAATTTAATATAAGAAAAGCCTACCAATAATTTGTCATTTACATCAAATCATACGACGTGAAAGGCGTCATTGTATTTCCTAATCTTTGGCGAAGTGAACAACAGCACGTGTCAGTAAAATCGTTCAAAAGGATAAAAATAGAAACTGGTACTTCGGATCATGTGAAATATCTAATGCTAAAACAATTGTTGTGGTTGTGATGACCTCAGTTTACGTAAAATAAAACTATTACGGCGCTAAAGTGCTAAAAATAAGTTGATATCTCTTTTATCTCCGGGAAAATGGTTAAATCATGTTACACGATAAAATTTGTTATTCCCCAAAATTTTCAAAACTGGGCAAATTTTAAATAACAAAAAAGTCACTAGAAACTGTACTGTACTTTGGGAAATTTCAAAACGGTCAACAAAAAATACGTTCGTTGTAAATAAAGTTGTGGCAACACTCTGAAGGCGAGTATGCGCATGCTCGTACGTGGGAAGGTTTTGGATATTAGCAGTTAGAACCAGTGTCGAGGTGTGTACTGCCGAAAGCAGTCCGTAAAGCGAGTGCTTGTGGCGCTGTACGTGATTGAATTGGTCAGTGATGTATGAGGTGCTCTAAAGCATGTATACGAAACTGAAACAGCGTTCGTCAATAAAAATCCAAGTAACCCGTGACGAAAATACACTGCAGTGGTATAACGAGTTGCAGCAATCATGTGCCAACGATGCCCTACCGTATCGGAAGGTTCCATTCATGATGGGTCAAGGCAATTCATGAAGGCCAGGAGGGGAAGCTGATTTGGCCTGTAGCGGTCGCCCGTCCATTACAGGGGAGCAGGTGAAGTTAGTGCGAGGTCGCTTGCACATTGATCGTCACTGGACTGTCAGTGTATTATCCGTAGAAGCTGGGCTGAGTCATCAACTGTGTGGCATATACTGAAGGAGAAACTGCAGATGAGAAAAATCATGATCCGCTGGGTCCTCCATCACCTCACGGTCTCAAGTGCAGAAGTGGCACCGGTACGCGGTAACCGGTCCTCATCTGGACAGATACCTACTGCATCGAAGGAGACGCATTTCTTCACGGTAGTGTTGCTGTTGATGAAACGTTGGCACGGGCATACGAGCCCACATTAAAGCGACAATCAAATGAATGGCGTCCTCAAAAGGATTACTCCGACCAACACGATTGCGACAGGAGCCCAGTAGGGTGAAAGTGATGCTGACAGTGGAGTACCACCACGAGGAGTGATCCTTAGTCATGCAGTACCTGCAGGTGAAACTGTCAAAACAGCGTACTACCAAAATTTACTCCAGCATCACCTGCGACCGGCTATGCGTCACAAACGTCTACTTTTTCTGAGGAGCATATCACCTTGCATGACAAACAACGCTCGTTGTCATGTGGCAGGCACGGTGACCCAATTGATGGTCAGATGGCATTGGGAGATCTTGGAACATAAACCATACTCGCCAGATTTCGACCTTTTTCTCCGGTTGAAAGAACTCCGAGGCACCAGGTTTCCAGATATCCCCTCCATGCTACGCACTGTAGGGCGGTCCATCGCCAACATTAACAATAACCACCTCGTCAATGGCATACGACAGCTCCCACGGATTTGGGAAACGGTGTAGGACAACGCAGGAGATTATATCAGAGGTGTGTAATATGATTGCCACTGTAAGTTCAATACAATGTCTGTATTAACTATGTTGCCACTACTTTATTTACAGCCTACGTATTACAGACTATTAAGCAGTGCAGCAAAAATCTATTTTTTAATAAAATAATTGGGGAAAGTAAGCTTACAGCACTTAAAGTGGCACTGTCTTTACAAGTTATATGAAAACGCCACTCAAATATGGCAGTTCCTATTACCATAAAATGATCTCTTATAGTAAAATAAAATAACAGGTTGAAAATAATATATTCGTTTCCAAGTTGATCTGCTGCAAGGACTATTGCCATTGTCCGGCAACTCCTGCTTTATCTGCAGTACAACTGCCTTCCTTTATGGTTTCTGTAAATTTTCTGCTTCATGAGAACAGTAACTATTCTCAGTCTGGCCAGATATATCAATCACTTAAATTTGATGTGAGAAATGCTGAACGTAATAACAACCGTTTTACTTGCTGGGAACGTTCATTATTTTCAGCTCCTTGAATTTCCAATAGAGAACAACAATAAACCAGCTTCGAAAGATTGATGTAGCCTGAAAAAATAGGCTAGAAGGACAAATTTTGCAGCTTATCAGCGTCAAAGCTTCAATGTAATCGTTGTAAACATTGTTTACAGTTCGAAAATTACAAGAAAACAGCGAAATGCTCTTTGAAATGCACAGCATAAAAATGCTGAGGAATTTAAAATAAGTTCCCCTTCTTTCTCCCCTCTCCTCTGGCGATGCATACCCCAAAAGTCATCTCCTCTTGATGTGGAGAGAATATGCCTACCCTCAGACCTTTGCACCAACTAAACGTCAGATATATTTATGTTCACTGCTGCTCACTTGAAGCCTTATAATAAATCTGAGAGGGACATGCTTGTTGAATACATTAGTTTAACCAATCATAACCACCCTTCCAATGGAGGAGAGAGATCTTTTGACAAAGCACAGCTATTTATTACAGCACAACATTAAATATGTGTTAGTTTGTTCACCAAGTGTCTTTCCGCTTTTTTTATTTTTTTCCCTTCATTGCTATTGTGGTCATAATAATGGTGCTTAAAATGAGAAAATATAAAAAACTGATAAAAGGTAAAGAAATGAAACGCAATATATATTTTTTAAAAAGTTTTTCTTATTTTTTCATAGTTGGATCGATGATTTTCAAGCATCTTAATCTTATAATTAATGATCATAGATATTGATTAGATTGAATTTTAAACCTAAGTTAGCGTTAATGAGTTTTTTTTTAATAAATAATACTTCGTTGTAATCACACGGGTAAAATGTAATCTGTATAAATTTACAGAGACAAATTCTTTAACAATTGCACCACTGATTTCGCAGGTGGGTTAAAAATAATAAAATAAAATCTCTCATTAATTATTACTAGTCTTTTTTCCTATGTACAAATGTGTGTTACGAGTGTTGTTACATAAGCAAATTAGATTTGAGACTGAGCAATATTGAGGAATGGGAGACTTAAGTAATTCAATTCAGCAGCAGTATATCAACAATTTGTAATGCATCGGTATACTTTTGAACGGTCGTCTATAATAATCCGGAAAGAGTAATAAGTTTCAATTGAACATACCACACTAGCAATTGCATAGCGATAGTCTGGAAAAACAGAATGAGGACTGGACTTAAGATCTTTAAAATTCAACAAGTACGCATTACTGAAGATTAAGTTACTATTTACAGTTACTAAGATGTCAAACCTTGATATATATATATAAACACCATACTTCAATAAATCAATATATTATTGAATAATTTTTAGTTACGTACTGCTTACACGTCTCACCGTTGTAGCGTGCTTACAGCCCAAAAAATTTTAAGCTATTGATAGCCGTATCATACACGCATACATATTACATTCTCTTACTAATTCTAAATCAGACACTTTGTGTGTTAAGACAATCTGGCTATCATCTTAAGTAAAGGGTTTTAATGCTTAAGATATTCAAATACAATTAAATGGAACAGGAATTTTAACACAAAATATTGGTTCTACAATGTCAGTTGATTTGAAGGACGTATCAATCGAATTCCACGCATCACAACGTTAACTTACACCAAAATTATAAATTTTTATTAACTGGACGTCTTTAATGTTGTTTCCATAGCTTTTATCGCAAGCAAATTTGAATTGAGGATTCAACATTTGAACCGAAGTGGGAAAATATATAATCCAACCACAAGTACCCCAAGAATGACTTACTTTCTTCATTCTACAACAACTCATTCCTTTGATGCAAAATGCAGCGAAGCATCTAATGATTAAAAGAAGTGCACTATCGTGCTACCTATGATCAACACGCATTCATATTTATTTTAATTCCAAGATGAAAGACTAGATGCATCAATTTGACCAAAGCCGTTAACAAAATGGAATTACATCATTTAAAAATATACTTACTGCAACTACAAGTTAAAGTCATTTCTTACCTTCATGATAAATATAAATATATATATATATGTTTATAAGTAAATCATCTTAAAAGTATAAATATTCTGTGTATACGTACACGTTAAATGTGTTTGCTGAACGGCAGAAATAAACAAGTTTCAGCAGTTTCTTTGGTGGTTCTCAATGAATGAAAATAATAAACTCGGCAAATGACTCTGTAATCAAGTATTCGGAGTACCTGAAAATTTTAAAAGTTCTTAAGTACGAAGAACACATTAAAATCGAACTCAGCAGATATATGTACTGTCTTAAATTTGTATCTAGGTACAGGAACAAGAATTGTACAAAGGTATTAGGCATCACTGAAAGTCAATTTTATAGAAAAGGTGTGTTTCCGGAGATTTCCTACAATTCCCGTGATTGACAAAACCTTTACAGAACGACAGAATTTATAATTTCAGCTACAGAAGGAAAGCACGAAATTTGATCACTTCCAAATTCAGTTATGATAAATTATACATATGAATGAAGATACTGAGTGACTGTTTTTATTTCACTGACAGATCTGCATTTAAATATTACCTATGTTTGCAATTACAGTCTCAATATTGGCATTCTTACCTCCATGTGAGATTCTTTCCTTCACAGTTTTCCAACACATGCCATATATCGATGTTCTTCAGTTAGCGTTGCTCTCCTACCACACACAAACTCAGCTTAGTGGCCAAAACAGTAATAGTACGGTTATTTAGTACGGTAACAGTCTAATACAATTCTATATAGACTTCATTTTATTGACAATATTAAGTTGAACTGTTCTATAGAACACCTAAATATCCTTATTTTCATCAAAACGCCATCTAGAGAAATATATATTGTCTGTTGTGAGTTAACTAATGAAACTTAGATGCGCTGCTAAAGGCCGCACGAACTGACTATTTCATTTATGGCCTTTAGGCATCTAAGGCTCAGGCCGAAAAGGCCACACAACTTAACTATGACTTGGTTTCCATTTATCAGCTTTAATTCGAGGTGTCTATCTGAATCGGTAGTTGGAAGAAGGAAATAAACGCCAAAACGGTGGGAGTCGTTTTTCAGTGCCAAAAGTCTATCAGTGAATAGATTCACAGTGGCAGAGGCAAGAAAGAAATTGTATAAACAATTTTCTTACTTCGAACTTGCGTAATTATATATTCAATAAGCAACGTTTCACGCAAAAACAAGACTTTTTCATTGTTGGCGTTTATTTCCTTTTTCCAACTACCGATTCCTTTGGGGTTATCGTTCTCTAGCTCCCCACACGTATTTGTTTGCAGATGATTTGATTGGCTTCTCTCATCTAATGGTTGACAGGTATTAGGTTTTCAAACTAAAATTTACATTTCAGGGTTGTAAGGCACCTAACGAATATCTCGGCGAGCACAACTTACAAAAAGATATGAGGAAGATACCGAAATGACTTGATCGTTGCGCTTGCTTTAGAAGCGGCTCTGCTGTCATTTCGTCATAATACCAACGTTGGTCATAGAATCAACAAGGTCTGTCAAGCGCTCACTTTACAGGCAGGCAGAATACGGCTGAAGTTTTCCAACATGAGCGGTTGTCCGCCTTGTTCGTATTGTCTGGTTAGGAATCCACGCCGAAGGAAGGTTGATACAACCTCAGGTTATGAACACGCTGAAATGACAGAGTAATTGGCAGGCTTCCCAACACCACATTTCTGCTACACATTAAACACACCACACCAGCACTCGTTCGCAAGTTAGCAATACGATGATGATGATGTCAGTGTGTGTACTTCCCTCCTTCTCCCATTGGTTAGAGACACCAAGTTCTCTTTAAAAAATATATGTTGCCAACTTTAGGTACATTTCTGAAGTTTGGAAGGAAGGATTCACAGTAAAAATTTTAAATCTTTAAACAACGTACCAATTGGAATTTTGCCAGCGATCTCGTAATTTCAGTTAGGTAACAGCATGATCTCCGCACTACGTGACTAAGGACTACCCTTGGAAAACAAAGGCAGGAACATGAGTTGCCTCCCAAGTATCGATCCGAATAGCGGCTTCTTTGCCATTACAGTACCGGTGCTGATGTGTGACTGTAATATTACCATCAATACTTTGTTATGATTATTTATAAAGGAAGAACTGAAAATTACATCGACAATGTTACTCAAAAAAAGAGTAAACATTGTAAAATTATACAAATCGCTGAAAATCAATTTGAAGTAGTTTATTATGCGTAACACATTTTTTATTGCGTGAACTGGAACAGTGTAAGTTAATTTGGCCACAGAACCGGAGAAACTAGTCAGAATTTGTTATTTAATCATAAAGTGTCTCCACAGTTTCATACATTACGTTATTCAACTACTTGTTGTTGCATATCCAGGGTAACAAGGCAATTGTTTGAGCTGTATCTAGAGTTTGTTAAATGAATAACAAAATAAAAATAATAAAATTCATACATGCAAAACAATAGGGACTGCCTAGGCACATCTAATTATGCATACAATGTTACCTTAGCAGCTAAAATAAATTGTACTTTTCTTATACCAACGTTCTTTCACTTGTATTTTTAAAATTCACTTTCACCCACCAATAAATAAAAGTGGTTCTGGGAGTAGTGACCTTGAGAAAATTTTATTATTTAAGCCAAAACATTTTCTGTTTTACCAACTCTTCTTAGAAGATGTAAAATGTATTTTAAATTCAGCTGGATGTAATTTTTAATAACCAACATACTGGAAAGGTTTTTCTTATATATATATATATATATATATATATAAAAAAATATATATATATAT
>JAGDQP010015314.1:0-20166 GCA_022664845.1 Lepisma saccharinum
TCTCTGTGTTTCCGTGTACACCTATCTCATCGCATGCTTCTACTAAGATATCGGTGTTAGTTTGTAGTGCCTCTATATTTTCCCCTTTTAGATTCACACCATCTTCGTACTCGAACAATTGATTGAAGCTATTCAACATTACACAACTTTGTTCTCTTTATTTTTAAAATAACATATTCTAAAGCACAGTTATGGAGTTGATGTGGCAATGCATCACCTTGTTTGAATCCGTTGTGAAACTTGAAACTATTTGGCATATTATTACCTACCCATACTCTGTTTATGGGATCGCTAAGACACATCTTCACTCGTTGAAAGAGTTTCTTCGGAATTCCAAATTGTAATAGGATACTGTATAACTTTCCCTTCTGGAAGAATCATAAGCCTTCTTAAAATCAATGAATAGCTGGTGAACCGTCCTATTGTGTTTCCATTTCTTCTTCAAGATTTGTCTCAAGGCGAAAATCTGGTCCAACGTGAATCTATGTCCTCTAAATCCACATTGGTGATCTCCAATTATTTCATGTACGTATACACTTAGGTGAGTTAGCAGTATATTACTCAGTACTTTGTAACATGTTGGGAGTAAAGATACTCCGCACTAAGTATTACAAATCAGATTTATCGCCTTTTTTATAAACCGGAACTATTATTGAGATTTTCCATTCATTTTGAAACTCCTCCTTTCTCCATATAGCACTTATCAATTTATGTAGTTCCTTGATTAGTATCGTTCCTTCTGCTTTAATTAAATCAGCTGGAATATTGCCTATTCCTGGTGATTTGATGTTTTTCAATTTCTTTATCGACATTTCGACCTCGATCTCGCTAGTTTCGGGTATCCACAGTTATGCGGTACGAATTTTAATTTCTTCTATTTGTTCTCCGTTGTGTACATTAAGAAGTTTGTCGAAATAAATTTTTCACGCATAGACAATTTTAGTCGAATCTACCTCAAGATCTCAGCGTTCATTTCTAATCATTCCTAATCTCGGCTGGTAACGTTTTCTTAACTAGTTTACTAATTTGTACAGATCTCGTATGTTATCTGTCTTTCCGTTTTTCTCTATCTCCTGAATCTTCTGGGTCAGATATTCTCGCTTTTCTTGTGAACCCTCGTGTGGCATTGCGTTTCGCGTTACTGTAGTGGTTGGTATTTGCTTTATTTTATTACTTAGCCATCGCTGCATTGCTTGTTTTTGTTCATCAAGAAGTTTAAGGCATTCTTCATCAAACCAAGGCTTGTTTTTCTACTGAATCTTCTCACCTACAAATTCCATTACTGCGCCTTGTACTGTCCCACAAATTTCCTTCCCCCTATTATTTAAATGAATTTCATTATTAATGTAATTTTTACTCCTACTCGAGTCAAATAAGATTTCGAAACAACTTGAGATTTCGAGTTGGTAGTTCCCTTTTACGCTTGGTTTATCTAATCGATTAATTCCGAATTTCAGTTGTTTTAATCCCCTGCTTTCACTGTTCCCGATACAAATCTTTCCCTTCATTTTTGTTATCACTAACTGATGGTTGGTGTCACCTTCCGCTCCTGTCTAATACCTAACATAAAATATGTTGGTGTGTCTTCGTCTATCTACTAATAAGTGATCGATCTGGTTGAGTGTTTTCCCATCCGGAGATCTAATGTGTATTTGTGTATGTCTTTGTACTGAAACTATGTGTTTTTTTACTAATATGTTTTTTCGAGATCGTGAAAGTTATCAATCTTTCTTCATTGTTGTTGGTGATTTCGTGAATGCTGTTTTCCCCTATAGTATGTCTATATTTTTCCTCCCTACCTACCTTAGCGTTGAAATCACTCAACTCAAGTTTTGTATTATACTTCGGTAATCGGTCAAACAACCTTTCTAGCACCTCGTAAAATGTATCTTTGTCGTTATCATTAGCCTGCTTGGTCGGAGCATAGACATTTATTAAAACCGTGTTGCACTATCGTGCACGTATCGTAACGTACGATGGTCTATCGTTTCGGAACTCTATATTCTGAACCGTCGGAGGAATATTGTTCCTAATGAGGAATCCTGTTCCGAAGTTATGGGACTCTGTTCCCTCGTGGTAGAAAGTGCATTTACTCTATCGAATGCTGTCCTGACCCTCCCACCGGATTTCCTATGTGGCTAGTATGTCCAGCTCGTACTTTTCGGTTTCGCGTACCGCCACCCGGAGAGAGCCCGTTTGGAATAACGTTTGTACGTTCCACTTTCCTATTCTAAGGTCTTTCTTAATCCCGTTCTAGGAGCCGCCTGAAGCAGTCAATGCCGGAGGTCCGAATGATGGACTATCTAACCCCGGTATATTTTAAACCAGGAGAATCCATGAACCATCTGTTACTATTACTTGACTTGATTTAGCGGTGTAGAATTGTCAGCTCGACGACCTCCCAGTAAAGACAGACATTCAGTATGTCGTTCTCTGTCCATCTCTGAGCCATGTCATTCATCTTCAGCCTCAGAGTGGTAACGGTAATGCTGCTTCCCCTCACCATCATATTTTTGTTAGAGGTTATCTTTCCCTAGCTTTTGTAGATCCTTCTACTAACTGCAAGGCAGCAGTACTTGTTTTGGTCCGCCCCGGAATATTTCCGGTACCCACCATATTTGATTGGTATTCCCTTATCTGGGGAGGCGCGGTGGAATACCAGTAACACCAACGTGGTTGGTACAAGAGAACAGTGAAATTAAGTTTTTCAGTAAAATTGTTGTAAGATAAAAAGTTCGATCAAATTTTGAGTAAAAATTTCTTGTCAAGATACTTTCTTCTTTGGTTCAAAGTTGAAAAATTAACACCAATAGACATAATTAAAACAGTAATATAAAAACTTAAATTTAAAACATAGTAATCAAAAAATCTTTGTACTGCTGGAAGTTTATTGGAACCGTTTAGATATGTCGTTCCAAATATTTTAATATCTGGATCTCACAACAATTTTATATAAAAACCTATTGATTTTTTTAAAAATCATACAATTTATAAAAAAAATAAACCCAATTAAATTTCGGGATTCGCGTTTAGGTAAGTTGATATGCTCGTTGAAACTTAACTTGAAGGCAAAGGTAAACCTAAATCTTTAATACAGTTTTCCTTGTCTAAACCTATGATTACATCCTTATATGAGCTAACGTAATACTGCGTTTTGTTGATAAAGCTTAAAACTTTGGATTTCTTTATGCTAATTTGCATGTCATTGTTGAGACACCACTGGTAAACACAATCTCTATCCCTTTGTAATAAATATTTAACTACCTGTTAACTGAATTCTCTAAAATTATTTAAATCTTCCGCGCACCGAAATAAATTCGAAGTTGTAATTTCATTGCGTAAGTCATTGATATAAATTTGAGCAACAAAATAATAATAATTTTATTTAAGAAATATGCAATACAGGAACAAGAGCACAATATATCATCCAGAAAACATACACATTAATAAATAAACTTGATACAAATAAAAAAGAACATAGGTGCAAACGGTATAAAAAGAAGAAAAATATCCTTTCTGAATTGATTCAGTTCAAAAAGCAAAATTGTAAGACCAAACAAAATACAAAAATAATGATAAACACACAAATACATAAAACAAATCAAGGAAAATTATAATAATATATAACACGTTTTTTTTTTTTTTAGTTTTGAGATGGAAAATACAAAAAAGCCAGAAGGATATAACACCCAGAAAAGAAAACGAAAAAAAAAACACATTAATAAAAGTAATACATAATGTACCAAGAAGTGTCTACAACTTTTGAAATCAGATTCAATTCAAAATACGAAATAGTAGTTGTGAAACACATTAAAAAAATGATTTGAAAAAATATATGACACCTACCATAAAGATTAATGAGATTCAAAATCTTTAATTATTTTTTAAAATATAAACTCAATATTACTTTGAAAATTATCCATATACTGGTTATATGTATTACCCAGCTCAATGACATATGGGAAAAGCTTCATATTTCTTGGCTACAAACGGGGGTAATTTCTTACGCCGTAAATTGGAGCTCTTAAACAGATCATAACATAACAAGGGTGTCGAGCATTTAAGATAGAAGAAATAATTTGATATCATTAACTATTCGTCGTTCAGACAATTTCAAAAATCCTAATACTTTTCTGATATTATCTAATCATAACTTTCCTAATCTGTGCCTAAATTTCCATCTAAGTAAGGCCAAGAAGTCGTTTTGTATTGACTTAATACATATTTTCTATTGTATTAGTAACATATTTTCTATTGTATTTTCTTTTGTATTAGTAACATATTCCGTATCATAGTACAACATTTGACAAGTTTAAATATTATTAAAATTTCTAGAGATCCATTTTAAAAGGCCTATTTTTACTAGCTCTAGATGTTAGAACATCAATATTTTTGGTAACATATAATTTATTTTCGAGTATTATCCCTAAGTAATTAATTGAATCGTTTATTTCAGAAACCCGCTATCAGCCATAAGTGAAACATGGCTGATAGCGGGTTTCTGAAATAAACGATTCAATTATAGATTTCATTTCTATGAAGTGGTTCCCCAATATATGAAGCGTTAGTGCGAACAAACGTATAAGTGACATTTTCAAATAAAAAAATCACGAATACATTTTTATATATAACAAGGAAATTATGAGGCATAAAATATTTATACTTTGCACTTTGCGCAAAAGCGGACTTTAGTCTAACATGTCTTCGTGCAATCGTAAGCCCCATATTTTTCCTGTTCTGCATAAAAATGTACTCGTGAGTTTTTTTATTTGAAAATGTCACTTAGACGTTTGTTCGCGCATATGCTTCATATATGGATAATATGGTACGTTAGATTTTTTTGAAAAGGAAATTCCATTTGATTTAACCAGATTTAGAAGTAATAGATTTCTATTTGACCATTCAAGTACCTCATTATTATCCCTTTGTAATTTCAAGTGGTCATTCTGATCTCTCATAGAATTAAAAAGCTATACGCCGTCCGCATATAATAATATATCACAAGGCATGTCAAAAGTTATATTATTAATAAAGATAATAAAAGAATCGGCAGTTTGAAGAAGACAATAAACGCCACAAATTTGAATATGTACGTTACGCTGGATTTGATATCTGGAAGGGATGGCGAATCTATACAATACACAAAGAAATAAAAAAAAAACATTAGTAAAGCCTTGAGAAACAGGTGCGTAATAGACATGAGTAAAAGTAGTCTAGCAGATATATTTTTCACTGCTACTTCGGATAAATTGCCATTACTGCTACAACCGATGAAAAATAGAAGCTACTGACTTAAGCGCTATTTTTCTCTGAAGCTAGTTAAGGTTAAATCACGTTGTTTCCAGGTACGTGAAGTTGGCCCAACCACATCAAGCTTTTAAGACCAACACTACACCAAGATTTTGTGCATATCTTGTGCTAATTTGTGCACACTATCCCATATTTTGTGCACGCTCGGTTTAGCCCAGAAAACAAAAACAATGTGCTTGGGCCAACTTCACGCTGGCCCAATCACACATCAAGCTATCGGAATAAAAACACTCGAGGATTTTGTGCATATTTTGTGCTAATTTGTGCACACTATCCCATATTTTGTGCACGCTCTGTTTGGCCCCGAAATAGAAAAGTAGAATTGGATTTAGCCCAGAAATATGAAAAAGAAGGTTGGGTCAAAATCACCCTGGCACAACCACATCAAGCTATCGGAATAAAAACCACTCCAGGATTTTGTGCATATTTTGTGCTAATTTGTGCACACTATCCCATATTTTGTGCACGCTCGGTTTAGCCCAGAAAACAAAAACAATGTGGTTGGACCAACTTCACTCTGATCCAACCACAATAAGGAAGGTTTCGGTGAAATTGGCGCTACAACTTTTTTGCAAATTTTATGCTAATTTTTTTCATTTTCGTAATTTATATTTACGCTGGATTTAGCGCAGATATCAATAATGCAAGCTGAAATAACAAAACATTTGGATGTGGTACTTTAGTGTGCATTAATTCAATTCTACTTAAGCATATTTTCCAATCATTGGTCAGAGAAGTTCTGGTAGAATATTTTGTAATTCCTTACTTAAATCCCAAATTAATAAATGTACTTTACAATGTCATTTCAATTTCTACATTTTCTAGTATGATTTTTTGTATAACAATGTAAATAGAGCTTCAATTGTTTGATTTTCTCAAACATATATTAAATATAATAATCAAAATGCAACAAAGGCATTGATTCTTTTGATCTAATATGGGAAATCATCCTAACTTTTATAAAACAGTAATTTTGAAACTAGAATTGTTTTATCTTTTCGAATATACGACAAATACAAGATAACCAAAAAATGTTTGCCGTTATAGAACAGTGATAAACAAAGAGCAATACAGTGGACGGTACATACCTTTAGGTTTCGAAGTAAGCTCCATCAGCATCCAACACCTTTTGCCAACGTTCCCGCAGCTGCACAATATCCTGGAGATAAAAAATCGGTTGTATTCGAGGCAAAGCAGCCCGTGAGTGCGTTCCACAGGTCTCTCTCATTGGGGAAAAATCTCCCATGGAGTTGGTTGTCGAGGGAATGAAACAGGTGGTTATCTGTTGGCGCAAAATTCGATGAATATGGTGCATGGCACAGTGTCTCCCAGCCAAGTTTCTGAAGGGTATTCCGGGTCCTCTTTGCCACATGTGGTTTGGCATCGACGTGGAGGAGTACACCCGTGTGTTTCACCAATGCCAACTCCTACTGTCGCAATGCAAAAGCTGTGAGTAGATTTCAGCAGTGATGGTCTGACCGGGTGGAAGTTGCTCGTAATACACCAGTTGGTGACAAGTCCACCATACAGAGAGCATACTATTTCGTGGGCGCAGAGGTGGTCTTGAGGTGTGAGGAACAGGGTCACGTGGCGACAACCAATGTCTGGTACGCTTGGGAGTGTCACAGGGGACCCACCTTTCGGCGCCATTGAGCAAGCGACCAGTGCTCAGGTGGGTGTGTTCAGGTACCGCGTGGGCATGGACAAACAAGCTGTAATCGTTCCTTGTTGGCTGCCGACAATATGTGGTGTACCAACTCGCTTAACCTGTATGACCGACTTCCTTGTCCATGCAGGTGCTGTCTGACTGGTTCAGCGGGAACATGGAACCTTTCTGCTAGTTCATCACCCGTTTGACTACTGTTCCCCTCCATTGCTGCTTTCAGCGCCTCGTCATCCAACACATGTAGTCCACTGCGAGGTTCATCACATCTCTCACATCTCACGTAACGAAATTCTGGTATCAATGCCTGGCGGTATGCTCGTTCACGGCATTCTTACCAAATGTCTGGTATATGCAGCGACTTAATGTGAGAGCTGACAGGCCCACTTTAAAGTAATACAACAAACACGTGTGAACAAGTTGCTTCCATATCTCCACTTCTCTCTTACACTGGACGAACTATGACAGCTGTATGTGTGCACAGTTCCTGTATTACTGAAGATGGATGGTCAGACTAACTCCGATCGCTTGGCAAGCAGGTGCGTCATTTCGTATCCTCTCTGTTTCAGCATGATTAATGGAACTTCAAAAACCGCAAAAACCTTTTTGGGTTACCTTGTATAAGGTACCTTTTAGACGGAGAGACTATGCGAGCGCCATGGCGTCGTCTCACAACTTAAAGAGAAAATTTCATATGCAGTTCAGACGATATACCTAAAATTGTGCATTTCTTATGTAAGAGAATGATACTCATCAAACTTCTATTTTCAGTGTTTAGATACCGTCAAAATGGTTTCGAAATTCCATGCTGGTAAATGGGCGCCATAATAATTTTTTTGCCTATAATTGGTGAACTAGCCGTTCGATTTCTTTTATTCTTTTGCTAAATTATTTGGTTTAAAAAAATAAAACTAAGTTTATTAGTTTCGTCCAAATAGTTATTTTAAGCGTAGGCCAGCGTGAAGTTAGCATAACCACATTCTTTTCGATTTCTGGACTAAACCCATCGTGAACAAATATGGGATATCGTGCGCAAGTTCTCACAAAATATGCACAAAATCCATGAGTGTTTTTTATTCCTATAGCTTGATGTGGCTTGGCCATCGTGAAGTATGCTCAACCACTTTGTTTTCGATTTTCGGGCTAAACCTAGCGCACACAAAATATGGGATAGTGTGCACAAATTAGCACAAAATTCTGGAGTGCATTTTATTCCGATAGTTTGATGTGATTGGCCAAGTGCGATGTTGGCCCAACCACATTGTTTTGTTTTCTGGGCTAAGCCGAGTTTGCACAAAATATAAAATAGCGTGCACAAATTAGCACAAAATATGCACTAAATCCTGGGGCGTCGCTAGGGCTGCCAAGGTAGACCAAAGTCCATCGAAAAATATTTTCAGGGTGGCTATCGTAGGTACCACGTTCCGAATTTTTATATCTCTTGCTATTCTACCCTCTCCCTTATTTTTTTATATTATCATTTCCAATTTATGGCGTTCACGTGACAGTATTTTTTCCTGCGTACGGCAAGTAACATTGTTGTCAGCCTCTTACAAAATTCAATATATATATATAATTTTTTACTTTCTTCTTCGGGTTGGTCACCACGGCGGGGGGGGGGAAGTTTCCTCGTTAGAATTTGTGTTCCATAAGCTTTCCCAACAAGGTATAGTTCATGTCCCTGTGACAATTAGGAGCGGTGTCAGGGTCGCCAACGTGAAGGTCTACGATTTTCTTTAAATCCCTATCCGATGCATAAATGTTAACTGCATCTAGTCTAGTAATTTATTCACAATGTGCAACCAGTACGTTAGTGCGGATGACTAAATCACTACTATTATGAATTTGAGAATTTATGTGTACCTTGGAAGGGTGCAGCAGGTATTTGAGAACACGCATTATAGGTGACACAACTATCCTCCACGTCATAGTTACAAATCCTTTTTTGTTGCAGGTAAACATGGCATTACCTTGACTAATCCATGAAATGAAGAGGCAAGCTGTCATCGTATCCTTGGCTGAGAGATCACTGCATTTGTGAAAGTCGCTTGGCTATTAGTTTTCAAAGTTCAGAGAGAACTGAGGGCTACTAGGGGTGATTTGGCAACCGTTTTCCACAGGAAACGACTTTATCGTTGCTCTGACATCCTCAGGACGCCAGAATTCGTCATTTCTGTATTTGTATCTGGGCTACCGTCGATTAAGATTTTGGAAATCCATGATGACAGTCGCCAGGTAACTGCCGGTTGACGATACCATTATCCGACGTGTGGTTCATGAGGACTTTCGTTACAACTCGTACGTGATGCGGCAAGGAGAGTTCTTGTCCTAGAGATCCAGGGAGAATCGCCTTACGAGAGCCAAGCGCCTTCTGATCAAGCTGAAACATCCAGAGAAGCCAGGAATGTATTTTTTTTTTCGATGAGAAAATCTTTCACCAGAGCCAGAAGAAGAACGCAAAAATAATCGGTGGCTTAGTAAAAGCCGCAAGGATGTTTCGATCGTCATGCACACTAAATTTGCAGGCTCAACGATGGTTGTGAAGGTCGTGAACAGTGAAGGTGACGTGATGTCTCCACATTTCTTCCTTCAAGGTGCCAGAGGCAACACCGTTGCTTACACCGAAGTGTTGAACATGATTCTGAAGCTCTGGATTACTGCTGTAGCACGTGGGAGGCCGTACGCTTTTTTAGCAAGATCCCGCATCATCCCACATAGCTCATACAACTAAAGAATGCATGGCCGAAAATTTTCATAACCATATCACTCTCAACATGTGGACCCCCATCTCCCCAGACATTAACCAAATGGACTATTATATATGGGGTGTGGTTGAGAGGAACTCTTCTAGGCATCCACACAAGATCGTTGCGGTTCTCAGGACAGCCGTTATGGATACAATAGCAAATATTCCCAAGCCCATCTCATTATTGTCTGCATGTGGTTTCGACAGCGTGTAGAGGCTGTTATTGAGGCTGAAGGCGTTTTATTGAATGATGTCGTACACTGTTTATGTGGTCACCTGTACAGAAAGTTAAAAGATAATAAATGCTCTATCTCTATTATCTGTGCCTTTTTCCCAGCGGACGTGAATTTGTACTCAAATACCTGCCGGACACTGTATGTCATTTTTTTGAAAACTCGATCTCGGTGGATAGTTCTGTAGAATTGAGCACGCTCTTTCACATTTTTTGCGACATAGTGTTATAATATAATTTGCCAACTCTACTAGAAAACAAACAATGACATTTCTCTCTATACCAAGAAGATCGTGCTTAAATCTACAAAATTATTTTCACAGCAAGATTTTAACAAGAAAGTGGTAGTGCCGTTTACCTCCGAGATACATATAGGAATTTGAAAGCATTGAAATTGGTATTAAAGTGAATTATAACAAACTAGTTACTTTAAGTGTTGTAAGCATTAGAAAAGTACAAACTGAGCCGCCATATTAGAACATGGACTCAAAAATTATATTTTGTTTTTTTCTGTAACTTTTAACTGAGAAATCCTAGATTAATTTTCTTTTTCTTAAGTCTCTCATCATTTAATTCCACAAATGTACATTTTTACAAACTATTTATTTTAAGCTTTGTTGACATTGGTAGCATGAATTCTGAAAAATAAGTTGTTTGGCTATAAATTTTGAATTAATGGTTCTGTTGTAATTTTTGTTTTCTTACTTTGATCATAATTTAATTTCTCAAATATAAATTATACCTCACACAGTACTTTAGGCGTTGTATGTATTGGCAGCATTCACACTGAGTCCTATAAAGGTATGAAACTATACCTATTGACTAAATGACCCTACTCTAATTTTCGTTTTTAGCTGTTCATAATTTAAGTCTCTAAATGTAAATTATAACGAATTAATTATTTTATGCGTTGTCAGCGTTAGCAGTATGCTCTCTGAATCCTATATTGGAAAATAGCAGCCAAAATCAGTCTTTTGGCTATAACTATTTTAGTGAATTGTCCCATTGTGATATGGTAAATTGTACATCATATAATTGCCCCCAGAAAATGTTAAAACAAGTTTTTGGGTAAAAACCATTTACCAAAAAACCTAAAAGGGTGATTATGCAGAATATTTTGTATTTCTTGTAGATTTAATATTTAATATTATATAACTTTTAAACATTATATTATAAATATTTAAAATTACCTGTTCACTTACTTCAATAGAACTTTCTTTCACTGATGTGTGTAATTTTCCAGAAGTTTAAATACGAAGCCTATTTATATTCTAAAATAACTAACATATCAGAACTAAGTATCACAGCACAGTTGATAGCATTTTATACTTATAAGGATCAAAATTACACATTTGTAACACGTAGAATTTCTCAAGCCCAAAGTAAACCATTTCCATTACTATAGGACGTTACATTTGCTGAAAAACCCGTTAAAAGAAAATGGTTTAATTTATATTTCAACTTGGCTTATCAGTAACGTATCATCCTGTGTTAAGTTTATCAGTGGACAGGTAACTCCCAATATCTCATATTCAACACGACAATCGGAAACGATAGAAAAATGGGCTCGGTCCTCATTTTCTAAAACGCGGGCGGAAAATCATTCAGGCCATGCCTACAACATTTAAAATAACTATTTGGGCAAAATCAACAAACTAACTGAGGTTAGCAAAGCAATAAAAGAAATCGAACGGCTAGTTCACTAATTATTATGGCGGCCATTTACCAGCATGGAGATTGGAAACCATTTCGACGGTACCTAAACGCTGAAAATAGAAGTTTGATGAGTATCATTCTCTTACATAAGAAATGCACAATTTTAGGCATATCGTCTGAACTGCATATGGAATTTTCTATTTAAGTTGTGAGACAGCGTCATGGCGCTCGCATAGTCCCTTCGTCTAAAAAGTACCTTATACAAGTAACCAAAAAGTTTTTACCGTTTTAAACGTCCCATTAAACATGCTGAAACAGAGAGAAAACGAAATGACGCACCTGCTTGCCAAGCGATCGGAGTTAGTCTGACCATTCACCTTCAGTATACAAGAACGGTGCACACACAGCTCTCATAGCTCGTCCAGTGTAAAAGAGAAATGGAGCTATCGAAGCAGCTTGATGGGGTGTGCTTGTTGTATTACATGAAAGTGGACATGTCAGCTCTCACATCAAGTCGCTGCATATACCAGACATTTGGTGAGAATGCCGTGAACGAACCTACCGCCAGGCATTGATTCCAGAATTTCGGTTCGTGAGATGACCCTCGCAGTGGATGACCACATGTGTTGGATGACGAGGTTCTGAAAGCAGCCATATAGGAGGAGAGTGGTCAAACGGGTGATGAAATTGAAGAAATGTTCCATGTTTCTGCTGAACCAGTCAGACAGCACCTGCCTGAACAAGGAGATCATACAGGTTAAGCAAGTTGGTACCCCACACATTGTCGGCAGCTAACAAGGAACAACAAGTAACAGACAGCCTATTTGCCCTTGTTCACTCGCCACCTGAACACACCCACATTTGGTTCCTTGCCTACTGGTGCCGAAAGGTGGGTCCTCTGTGACACTCCCAAACGTACCAGACATTGGTTGTCGCCAAGTGACCCTGTTCCTCACACATCAAGACTACCTCTGCGCCCACGAAATAGTATGCTCTGTGTATGGTGGACTTGTCACCAACTGGTGCATTACAAGCTCCTTCAACCTGGTCAGACCTTCACTGCTGACCTCTGCTCACAGTTTTTTGCAGAGGATGCACCGTGCATTGCGACAGTAGGAGCCGGCATTGGTGAATCACACGGGTGTACTGTTCCTCCACGTCGATGCTAAACCACATGTGGTAAAGAGGACCCGGAATACCCTTCAGAAACTTGGCTGGGAGACACTGTGCCATGCACCATATTCATCGGATTTTGCGCCAACAGATTACCACCTGTTTCATTCCCTCGTCAACCACCTCCGTGGGAGATTTTTCCCCAATGAGGGAGACCTGTGGAACGCACTCACGGGCTGCTTTGCCTCGAATACAACCGATTTTTTATACCCAGGATATCGTGCAGCTGTGGGAACGTTGGCAAAAGGTATTGGATTCTGATGGAGCTTACTTCGAAACGTAAAGGTTCGTACCGTCCACTGTATTGCCCTTTGTTTATCACTTTTCTAGAACGGCAAAAGAAATTTGGTTACCTTGTATTTGTCATATATTCGAAAAGATAAAACAATTCTAGTTTCAAATTTACTGTTTTATAAAAGTTAGGATGATTCCCATATTAGATCAAAAGGAACAATGACTTTGTTCATTTCTATTATTATATTTAATATATGCTCGAGAAAATCAAACAATTGAAGCTCTTTTTGAATTGTTATACATAAAATCATATGATACGCATACATAGAAAACATAGAAAATGAAACGACATTGTAATGTACATTTATTAATTTGGGATTTAAGTAAGGAATTACAAAATATTCTACCAGAACTTCCCTGACCAATGATTGGAAAATATGCTTAAGTAGAATTGAATTAATGCACACTAAAGTACCACATCCAAATGTTTTGTTATTTCAGCTTGCGCTAATGATATCTACGATAAATCCAGCATAAATATAAATTTGGAAAATGACAAAGAAAACTTAGCATAAAATTTGCAAAAAGTTGTAGTTCGGTGCATTTTCACCGAAAGCTTCCTTATTGTGGTTGGATCAGTGTGAAGTTGGTCCAACCACATTGTTTTCGATTTCTGGGCTAAACCGAGCGTGCACAAAATCTGGGATAGTGTGCACAAATTAGCACAAAATATGCACAAAATCTTGGAGTGTTTTTTATTCCGATAGCTTGATGTGGTTTCGCTAGCGTGAAATTGACCTCACCACATCGATTTTGTTTTCTGGGCTAAACCAAGCGTGCACAAAATATGGGATAGTGTGCACAAATTTGCACAAAATCCTGGAGTGGTTTTTATTCCGATGGCTATGTGTTGTTTGGCGAGAGTAAAGTTGCCCAAAAAACATTTTTTTCGATTTCTGGGCTAAACTGAGCGTGCACAAAATATGGGATAGTGTGCACAAATTAGCACATACTATGCACAAAATCTTGGAGTGGTTTTTATTCCGATAGCTTGATGTGGTTGGGCCAGCGTGAAGTCGGCCCAACCACATTGTTTTCGATTTCTGGGCTAAACCGAGCGTGCACAAAATATGGGATAGTGTGCACAAATTAGCACAAAATCCTGGAATGGTTTTTATTCCGATGCTAAACTAATCGTGCACAAAATACGGGATAGTGTGCACAAATTAGCACAAAATCCTTTAATGGTTTTTATTCCCATAGCTTGATGTGGTTGGGCCAGCGTGAAGTTGTCCCAACCACATTGTTTTCGATTTCTGGGCTAAAACAAGCGTGCACAAAATATGGGATAGTGTGCACAAATTAGCACAAGATATGCTCAAAATCTTGGAGTGGTTTCTATTCCGATAACTTGATGTGGTTGGGCCAGCGTGAAGTCGACCCAACTATATTGTTTTCGATTTCTAGGCTTAACCGATCGTGCACAAAATATGGGATAGTGTGCATAAATTAGCACAAAATATGCACAAAATCCTGGAGTGGTTTCTATTCCGATAGCTTGATGTGGTTGGGCCAGCGTTAAGTTGACCCAACCACATTGTTTTCGATTTCTGGGCTAAACCGAGCGTGCACAAAATATGGGATAGTGTGCACAAATTAGCACAAAATATGCACAAAATCTTGGTGTGGTTTTGGTCTTACAAGCTTCACGTACCTGAGATCCATGTCCACTGGAACTATTCTTAGTGAATGTGTATTTTCGAATTGCTATCTCGCTTTATTTTTCTTTTTTTCATATTCCATATCTTTACTTGGAATATTGTCCAGATATTTTCAGCTTGATCTTTAAGATACACGTAGCAAACAAAAAGGGATTAAAAAAAACAACAACTCACTTTTATTACATGTAATTATCGATTAAACTTCCTGACAGGTAGAGAACCTTATTGACACTCAGTAATAACAGCATGGCCTAACTTTTAAAGATGATTTTAGTAAAGAATAGTTATTTACGAGTTGATTTTTGATTCTACATTTAAAATGCAGTGAAATGTAGAAAAAAGAATAACCTTTTAGTAAATAATATTTTATTTCATTTTATTTATTTAATAATCTCCAGAAACAGCCCAATCTCAGTGATTTAACACTGTATATAGTTTACAAAGGCAAATATTTAGTAAGACTAGTTATGGTCTTATTCATAGTACCATCGCGGTATTTGCCAAGTGTGATCAATTGAGGATGGCCGTCATCAGGAATCGAACTCAGGTTTTCGCTATTACAAAGCGACTACTCGACCTCGTCAATCAGACAATAAATAAATTACCTTCAATCTTCAACAGAAGAGAGTAAAAATATCGAGACTAATTACTCTTTTAAATTAAATTTTAAATTTATTCGTGGCCTTTAACAATCTTTGGCTAAGGCTGGGGTAGGAACTATTGGAACTGTCTAGTTACAAACTTTAGACCAGTCGCATAATAATAATGCTCCCCCTTCCAGAGAAATACATATTTTTACGCGTAATGTAAAATTTACGTCACTGAACATATATGTCCTTTCGTAAGTAAACTCCTTAGTTTATGATGAGCTATGTAGTTGTAAGACAATTATACATTCGATGTATTCAGTGTTTCTGCCAGAATTTCTAATTTTTGTTGGAGGGTTGTAAAGTGAGAATTAGAGAAGCGTAAGTGCAATCTCTTTCCGTAAAAATAATAAAATTGGGAGCGTGTACTCGACAATGTGGAGAGGCTGACACCCTCTCAAGGAGAGGTCTGATAGAATCCCTGAATGTAGAGGGTGGTGCAAAAACAATAAAGGTAACAGAAACTATGCTGGATTTGTGGCTTTGGTTACTTTTTCTATGCACCGCCCTGAATTTGTTAAATTCATACTATAATGTGAGGAATTTAAACTTTTCTCATGAATCAAAGGGCTCATCCAATAAATTATTTAAATACAGTCAGTTTTGGTTATTTAATTCAACTCCAATGGTAGTAATTGAAAATAAGTTTTCAATTTAAAAGATAGTATTTCACCGAAAAAAATATCTTTTGATTGGTGTTGTTAGAGTAAGCTCAATAGCAAAACGTATTATGTCCAGTGTAGAACTTATCCAGGAAATGAGAAAAAATGTAAAAGAGAATTTTCAGGCTTTCTTTTAAACCTCAGAACGAATTTCCTTTTTTAAAAGATTTTAAAAGTTAAATAATGAGGTTTTCACTATGATTACAGAATAATACTACAGTTTAACACATGAAGAATATAGGGATATTAATATCTCATTGTTGCGCATACTACACACCAAATCAAAGGAGCGGAATTTGTACTCTTCTAAGAGCGGAAACAGGGACCACTCTTTTGTAGAGCAGAATTTTCAATGAAAAAAAAGAGATAGGTTTGGAACGAAACGCTTTGGCTTTGGATGTAAAATATGCTCTTTCTAGATGGGATTCCGATGCTTTTGGATATAAATTATACTTCAAATTTGAAAGAGCGATGTCTCATGCTTTTTAGAGTGATTCACAATGCCTCATGGCTACCAGTTAAATTTATTCCTCTGGGTTATTTGTTGCTGTGAAAGATATCGAAAGACGAAACTCTACTGTGAAATTTATCGTTTTGCGTTTAATTAAAAATGACGACAGAATACCTGAGAGCTTTTCTCAGTGACAAAATTATACCGGAAGACATCAGAAGTAAGATATATTTGAACGCTGTTTTCAAATACCTTACGAGACGAAAGCAATCATTTCAAAGGCGTATTATTGCAGTTGGACGGCTGGTTGAGGGGTTAAGGCGTTGAATAACTGGCCGGTAGATACCGGATACAAATCCTTCCGAGATTAAGCTTTTTTGCTTTTGTCATTCATAAGTACATTCCTTTTTTTTCTTATCACTTATTTTCAACATTCTATTGCGTCTTTTTCGTGTTCAAAAGGTGAAAACTTTACCTGAATAGATCAAAATTCACCTAAACATATATCATGTCTATGTTTCCATCAACGTGGACTACCATATTTTTTTTTTTTTTTCGAGTGAAAATTTTTCATCTTTCCTCCAATGAAAATTCTCTTTAAAAGAGTTGTCCCTCTTTCCGCTCAGATGAAATATTTCGCTCAAATCGAGTGGAATTGGCCTTCTTTGAATTTAGTGTGTAGGCCCTACATTTTGGATATGGGCTACGCAGTTTATGTTTTGCTTTGTTATCGTGTTGCGTACGACATTCACTAATCTGTACATTCATTTTTTTTTAGCTTTTCCAGCAGGAATTCTACGACCACCGTTTTTTCGCCTTGGAATGCAGTAAGTTTTGCATTATAGTGTGCATTCCACGTGTACATAATTATTATGTTTTCTATTTAATTTAGTATTAAGTATGTACTGTATAAGAGATTACCGAGATCAAATGACTGGTTTTAATTGTATAAAGTTCCGAACCGTTTACTCCATGCTTTCAATATGAACTGAAGCTTTGGCGTGATGGTTGAACGTAAGTGTGTTGATAGGACGCAACTGTCGTAGCCCTAATTTACTATGTGTTCAGTGATCATAAGCATCTTCCACAATGACACTAATTAAGAAAGCATCAGAAATTCGCCAGAAACCAATAGCAATTTATATTGATACAATTTAGAAATTCAACTTAACAATATGACACGAGTAACAATAAGTGATTCAAGTATCACCGGACAGCAGACAACCACCACCTTCTTTTTTACTGTAATCAAGACAACAGTCCAATTCATGAAGCACCCCCACTGTAAAGGGTAAATGGAATTCGACCTTATAGCATATAGATAGACTTAGCACGCTTCCCCATTTCTGGCTGCGCTTAAACTAATGGTTTTTTGTTCAAAGCACGCGATTTTGAATTCACCCGCTAGGTAGCTCTACCATAGACCTCATAGTAGACTATTAATTCCACTCAGAAGTACTGAGTTCGAGATACTGAATTCTATTCTTAACGTTTTAGACAAAGCCGATGCCTTCACAAGCTTTAGAAAACACTAAATTGCAAATTCCTGAAATCCAGTTAGGAAGAGCAGATGCTGAAGAATTTATATTTTTTTTTTTTTCGTTCCGTGTTGATTCTACGATCTTTTCGCCTGACATTTTCATAGTATATCGACTACTTTGAAATTCGAAATTTTCCACTTGGATTTTCATTATTGCTCTTCTTCGCTTCCTGATACTTTGCTTTCTGTTGTTATTGTTGTTGTTGTTGTTGTCACGGGTGAGCCCTTACGTATAAACTTATTTCTGCTTGTTTTCTTATTTTTTCGTGTTATCAGTATGACAAAATTTACACGGAACCGGGCTTTTCATTTCACCCCGTTCTTTGAGTCATGATCAGTGCCGAATCTAGGTGGGGTGGGGATGGCAAAAGGGATCAAGCGCCCCGGGCGGCACGCTAAGGGGGCGGCAATCAGCTGAAAATAAAAAAATAAAAGCTCCTAAAAGGAAGCAAAATTACCTATTAATTTGAAACTGACCTAAACATGTTCAAAATTTCAATACCGGCGCGCTAAGGCATTTTTAAGTTATTCCATTCAACCTACCTTCATCTTTAAAATTCAAAACCGTGATTCAAGTCAGATAGGCAAATCTACTGCCTTACTGCAGTTAGCAATAACGACGCCACAACAGGCTCCAGAGAAGATAACAAAAGTACACTATGTGATTTGAGACAATGTTGTAGTCGTCGCGTCGGCTGGTCGTGTTGTTTGGCTAAAAAACAATGAAAAGGGCGCTAAATTTAACTTTGCCACCATAGTAAAAATTTCTAGATCCGGCACTGGTCATGATATAGACATTACGTTCTATCTACAGCCTGTTACTGCAATGTCAGAAGTTACATAGTGTTACCAACTCAAAATAAAATTATTTAAAATAATTTTTCTAACAATCTCTCAGAGTTTGCAACACTGTTTGACCTAAGACATGGAGTTTTGTGTGTTAACATTCATTCTAAGTATGTAAAAGCTTAAAAAAATGCTATTTCATAAAAGTCATTTCAAGTTGACAACACTGCGTTTCTTGTGATTTTAAGCACTTCCCTAGGGTGTATATTGTCTTGAATTGCATAAAAATCTGTTTTGTTGGCTATTATCTAAGACAGCATGACTATAATATTCCAATCGAGTATCGTTTAACAGTTGACACAAGTCTGTTTTTTTTTAACTTACCTTTTCACTTAACGTGTGTGTGTTTTTTTTTTTTAGGTATTTGAATGATGGTGCCATCGGAAGCGTGATTGGACATGAAATCACACATGGATTCGACGATGAAGGTAAGCACTCCATAATGAAGTTTTCAATAAATATTAATTAAAAGATTTCAAGTTGATTACGCATTAGAATAGTGGTTCCCAACCTGGAGGAAATGGCACTCTTGTGAGCGTTACAAGACTTTGGGAGAACAGGATACTTATATATATATATATATATATATATATATATATAGGAGAGTAGAACACAGTGAGACAAAATTTACATTTGTAGCTTTATTGAACTAACGTTTAGAGAATGTTGAACAAACGAATACCCATATGGTAAGTATACAAGTGATGTTTGTAATAAAGTGTATATAGATACCTTACATAAAATTGTTTTGTAAAAAAACGAAAAAAAAACAAGAGGCTGATTATTGTCTCACAGTGTACCATTCAAGGTACACAGTGAAACATACATAACATTGTTACATATCCAAACTTCTTGGTAAGAAATTCACATTTTAAAATATGTTTTATGTGTTAAGAGTCTAATTTAACAGGAGAAGTGCCCATATTCTGGGTGGTTTCCTAATTCCGGGTTGGTGGTTGCTTCAATGTTGCTACTAATATGCGGAGCAGAAGGTGCACAATAGCTGCTGGGCGTCTTCTGCTCCGCATATTAGTGTCAATACCTGCCGAATGCAGCACAATCCAAGTGAAGCAACCAACACCCGGAATTTGGATACCACCCGAAATATGTAAACCTTTTCCTAACAGGAAAACAAACCAATGTGCATAATAGGTAAAGAACACATTCCTTACAAATTAACGCAGATCAATGGATCCAAATGAGACGGAAAATTGGATGTGACGTGCGAGTCTTTTTGTCTGCATTGTAACAGGTTTGGGCAGTATTGCAGCAATGTCTGAGGGTG
>JAGDQP010015314.1:25166-43042 GCA_022664845.1 Lepisma saccharinum
GGCACTCGCCAAGATGAACCGATGGTGATTTGACATTACCTTCCATTGGATGGAGATGACGTTCTAGGGACGGGATCTACTGTTTAACGTGGACTTTAAACCACTTTTGTCCCCACCGGGAATCAAACCCGGTCCTTTTTTCATTACAAGGCAGACAACGTTACCAACCACACAAAGGGATACATAAAATTACACACGACCTCTGTGTACAGTATTTTTGTTTGACATCATTTAAGCTGTGTTCTTTTAAAATAATTATAATAATAATGATATCTCACCATATTTGTGCCAAACTCTCTCCCTCATGATAATGCTATCAATTTATGACGTAGACCAAGCATTTACAGAGCAGGACGCCAGTTGAAAAAGGTTGGGAAGCTATACTATAGAGGTATTTCATTTAGGACATTATTTTTATTTTTAAGCATCAATGTTCAATCTACATATTCATTTTTATAATTCCATATTTTTCTTGAAATCTATACGTTCAGTACTATTTGAGTTTTCATTATTAAAGATGAACGGAGTTAGAGAGGCATCTCCTATTTTTATGAGGATTATGATAGAAATGGATTGCAGATCTATGACCCGAAGGTCCTTGACGTGAGTAAGGTGAATCTATGGTGGTTTTGCATTGCTGTCCATCGAATGAAGATGAGATCCTACGCTAGTGTATAGGGTTGAGAAACCAGCAAATGTCCACCTTTACTACTTTGTATTCAGTTAACTGTTTTATTGAAGGTTTAAATCAACGTTGTAGTACTGGATTAGTTATAAGACTTACAGTTTAAAATGGGTATTTGAATTTTATTTATGGTCCTTAGGCAACTGTTGGCTCAGGCCAAATGGATGATGATGAGAGAATTGGTGGAATAAAGAAAGTAGGAGGAAACGAGAGAGCCGCGATAAAACCCAGGCACTCAGTGTTTGTTAACCACAAAACAAACATGGCATGAACTTGGATCAACCGAGGACCCCAAGAACCATAGGGGAGCGCTCTACCACTGAACCACCGCGGTCCGTTTACAATTTGCTTCGAACAACTTGTGTCCCCACATATATCTAACCAGGGACCTCTTGATTACAAGGTAGCAATTAGATCCTAGCAAGGGTAGTTAGCGTTTGTGACTTGCGGTAGGCCTGGTATTGAGGTAGCCTTGGTGAATGTTAATATTTACTCATCACAGATGGCAGCAAAGTCAACTTCAGAAATAAAGACGAAAGTACTCAGCAATTTGTTAATATTTTGTCTTCGCTTTTAAGTTGCATTTCGTTTATTACTGAGAGTAAGAGAACCTTTTACAGGATTTTTCAGTAAAGTTTTTCTGAAATCATTAGAAGAGAAGTACTTTGTAGTTGTAGAGTATTTGCAGAAAATATTCTGTTAAGTAATATCGTTCATGTGAATGTCATATTCCAATCATAGAAAGGCGTCGCATTTATTGAAAACCTCGTATGTGAAAAAAAAATAGTCAATTTTTCAGGAGATCGGTTTTTATGTGTTAAACTCTTATTTGATGGACTTTTCTGATTTTCCTTTGGTGAATTGTCAAGTCCCACTAGGGATTTGAGGTACGAGCTTTAGGAATTTAATATATCGATTTATTTTACAATGCAAGAAACCCATTCTCATGAAAATGGCGCTTACAGGGTTTTGGAATAAAACCGAGGAACAGTCAAAATCAATTTCTAAAACAAACTAAACAAAGATATCTTTATGAAAAAGTTCAAAGACAGATTTTGGCCCTGATGCCTCAATGAATGCTTTCGATCGAGCACATGCAGGGTCAACTTTCACATGCGTAATAAGAGACATACCAACCAACTTAAAAATTGATAAACTAAAAAAAAATCTAATATTCCTATTACAAACGGAACACGGATAAGGAATGACAAGAGACCCTTTGCCTTTAGTGAGACTTTTACTAAGGACCCCAATTTAGTGAGCTTCCTACTAACCAACAGCCTCACTATAGGACACACACAATATACAAAATCGAAGAATCCAGGACTGCTGCCCGCCCATTCCCATGCAGGACATGAGTCCAATACCACGAAGGTCAAAAATGCAAGAACAAACCGAACTGCCACCAATGTGGTGAATCTCACTTGAGCTACAATTGTAAGATAAGTCCAAACAAAAATTATTGTACAACTTGCCGTAAATTGGGACACAGGACTACCGAATGCCCTTTGCGACCACGTCAAGGAAAGCCTTCAACCTCCAATTAAAATCTTTAAATCCACTGAAACCAACATTGCTCTGACGAAACTCAAAATGATGAACAAGCAAGACACAACGATAATCACTGTGATACTTCGGTGACTAATCTCCATTCAAAGAAGTACTTCTAATCTTACACAAACAAGATACAAAAATGGATATTTACAGTGTTTTTGACATTGATAACTACAAAATGAATCCAAAAAAACCTACATTTTGCCAATAAATTTGGCTTCTGAAGAACTCTTCCAGTACCATCTTAACATTATCCGGTCAATCAATGGCCACGTTTTTTGTAGTCCCAGGAGCATTTTATCAAGACACAAAAATCCAATAAGAACGCACAGAGGAACAAAATCAGATTAATCAAAGTAATATTCGAAATTGAATCCAAAATAACACAAAGATATAAATTAAATTAATTTCACAAAGCACACTCAAAACCAAATATTTAAGTCTGCAAATTAGATACTTCAATTTCTTACTAACTTCCACGGATTCGACGGAACGCAAATATAATTATAAATCGAACCAGCTACAAATTTAGATGTCTTTAAGGAAAGAAAGTCTTCTGTTATTTCCCACATCACACAGAACCTTATTACTTTTACATTAATGACACCCAATCCTTTACTTAAACAAAACAGATCATTAGATTAGATCAGATTATCTTAACTATATTACAACTGAAACTCAAATTATTAGACCAATTCTAGTCTCAGCATTTTGGGAAAAACACTAAATTTATACCGATAATTTTGCTGGCTGTTCGCTGGGTGATGGAAGGGCATGTCCTGGTGCGGGGTGTGGTTCAGAGAGTTGCGAATTATGAATCCATCAATAGAATAGAATTATCTCACCAATTTAATATCAATTCAAAGGACAAAAATAGCTCAAAGGAACTAGAAGTCCCTCCTAGTGGCCCTGCGGACCCTGGGTTAATTTACATTCAAACAAGCAATGTTGTAAATATAATTTTGTTCAACTGTGCTCTCAACTTTGAATTATGAAAGCAACAAACTACGAATTATGTTGGTAGGTAAAATATTGTTGCATATTTTACATCTGGGGAATAATTTAGTTCTCGAAGGTGGAATGTATAAAGCGACTCTACCCATACAATATATGTATAAGTCGACACAGCTTGAGGGCCGCGGTGGCTCAGTGGTACAGCCCTCACCGCTGGTGCTTGGGAAACTCGGTTCGATCACTGCTCATATCCTGTGGGTTTTGTGGTGAAGAAACGACGTATGTGTGGATTTCCTCAGGTCTCTACCGTTTCCTCCCACCTTCTTGATTCCACAAATCCATCCATCGTCATCCATCCACCCTGATCCAAAGTTACCCAAAGGCCTTAAAAAATTAAATTCAAAAATTTGACTCAGCTTGTCAAAAGAAACCCATTGGCCATTTCCGGTTAACCCTCTCCGGTTCGTAAACAATAATTTAGTTCAAGAGATGGAGTATTTGTTTCAATTGCTTCAGTTTGATTCAAGAGATCGATTGACATCACATTGACAATTTCCGCAGAGTTAGCTGGATACACACCATCTCCGCAAACAAAATTATTTCCACACTTGAAAGTGTTAAAAAAAAAGAGTTGTCACATAGTCTTGTCATCGTAAAGAAGATTAACTTGTTCATATAATGTGAGAATTAGAGGTAGTTATTATTAATCCATATTTTACGCTTAACGGTTGTAAAACTCTCATTACAGGCCTACATTTTGACAAAGAAGGAAATTTGCGGCAGTGGTGGACAAACAAAACGTTAGAACAATACAGTGAAACAGCTAAGTGTTTCATTGAACAATATTCGAACTTCTCAGTAGACCAACTTAATGGAAATTACTCGGTAAGTGCATTGTTCCAGATTATAACACTACAAATCATGAGAGTGTATCAAGAAAGTAAAAAATTCCTGGAAGTAACTTCACGCAAATAATAGAGAGAGAGAGAGAGAGAGAGAGAGAGCTTTAAATACCCCTTCCGAAAGCATTTTTTCAGCTGCCTCCGTGGCTTAGGTGAAAATGTTGGAATCCTGATTGGAAAGTCCACGTTCGATTCCCTTCTCGGTCCATTTTTCTTGTTTTTAAAAGAACATTATTTAAATGGTGTTACAATTTACGAATAAATGCTCTCTTGTGCCTTAATTCACATCTTCAACTTTTTATACATGCTACGCGGACATATAATGCCGAGCGAGCTTTGCCGGGTGAAGGCGGGTTAGTGTTCAGTGATCTTTTATCATTATCAGGATTAGAAATACTAAACATTCCCTCAAAATACGTTTAACAGAACAAAACTGTTTGCAATCATATGGGCCAAGACGTTATTTACAAGAAATATTACTCAGTCCCTGTGATGACGTACTTCTGGAACTTTTTACTATGGAAAGACGGACGTCAAATGATAAGGTGCACGTGAAATTACCGATTGAAAAAAGTATATCACTTTTAGTTCGTTTTTTTACGTATAGATGTCACTATATTTGTACAACGAACGGCACCGAGTTACTTGTACCAAAGAATTAATAAATAGAATATAAACGTGGAGCATTAATCTAAAATGATGATTAGGTTAATATGTTACGTAATAATATTCGCCAGCATTTGGTTATGAGCGTCCGCGCTTAGAAATTTTAGTTCTAGAGTTTATTAGTCATAAACTGGTAAATATTTTCAACTTATTACTGTGGTGACGAGCGTGCTTGTTAGTTATTTTGTTAAACTGTTTTTCTTTAAATCTATTTATCATACAATGTACTATCAATTATCAGGAAATTGTGTTTCTGAGGTTTCTATTGTGGAGTTCCTTTAATGGCAGCCAACACAAGGAAGCAATGGAGGGTTGCTGAACTTCCAAGAAAGAAATGACAAGAATAATACGATTTCAAAATAACGTTGCGACCATCTTGAATAATTTGAAATTGAAATTTATTCATAATTGATTTTGTGTTTTGTCATCATGCACACACACAATCAGACAATGGGAAAATGGTCGAAATTTCATTACAGAATTATAGATTTTCATTACAAACTTAAAAGATTACAAAATTTGATTACAAGATTTAGTTAAATAATTACAAAATTTAATTACCAGATTTCATTACAAAATTACAAAATTTTAATACAAGATTGAATTACGAAATTACAAATTTTTATTATAAGATTTAATTACAAAATTACAACATTTTATTACAAAATTATAAGATTACAAATTTAAATTTAAATTACAAAATTATTAAATTTGATTATAACATTTCAATACAAAATTACAAAATTTTATTGCAAGATGTAATTACAAAATTTCATTACAAAACAAGATTACAAGTTTTTATTACAAAAATTGATGAAAAATTACAAAATTAAGAGATTTGGTTAAAAATTACACGCTCGTATGTTGTTGTTTTTTTTTTCAGATCAATGGTATAAATACTCAGGGAGAGAACGTAGCAGATAACGGTGGATTGAGCGAAGCACTAAGAGCTTACAGATTATTTGTGAGTAGGAATGGTACTGAACCCAAATTGCCAGGATTAGAAGAATATACAACAGAACAACTGTTTTTCTTAGGATATGGCATCGTAAGTGAATTTCAAAGATAATACAATAAAAAATTAGATAAATCTATTTTGCATCATTCTACTCACACTCACCATTAGTTTTACCAGATATTAGTAGTAATAGCAATCTGTGTACGCGTGGTACTGTTTACTCAATCGAATTGGAAATCGGGCGTAGCTTTGTACACATAACGCATGTTGAAAATACAATACTACTGTAAATACTTGATGAGAAAATTTACAAACGATTTGCTCTAAATCTAATTACAGTGGTAAATCTTAGTTTGAAACATTATACGTACTGTACGAATAGTTTTTTAGTTACAGACTTCAAAAAAATCTTGAAATTTTAGATTTTTTCTTTATTTTGTGAGGAATTTTCAAGTCACAACTTGAAAGTTTTTGTTTACATCCTTCCTCTGATAACTCTCCAGCTTTTAAACTTGTCAAACTTCAGAGATTGTCAAACAAACTTGTTGGAAAATTGAAGTGACTTGGCTGTTACAACTAACCTAATTCAAGCTTGTTGGAGCAAGCAGTTTTGCGACGAAGACTTGTAATTTTTTTTGCAATTTATTTTCTTTGCACTTTCGCTGCTGTCTCAGTGCGCTGAAGTTCAATCACGTGCCTGGACTGTTCGCCGTAGGCTAGTCTTTGCAATCTTCCGCCCCTTCAACTACATGAGTCTTGCGATCTGATGAACTAAGTTTAAATCGCAATATTGGAAAGTGAGATATGGTGTGTGATTCCGTGGTCTGGTGACTACAGCTTCGGATTGGTATGTCAATAGACCTCGGTTCAATTTTCACCGAGGGTAACGTTTTCTATTTTTTTTCAAAGATGAATATTATGATTTTCTTTCTTGTTCTATCAACGTTGATTCTTGTAAACTAGACTGCTTGATTCAACTTAATTTAAACTTTTTTGGCTTGAATTCCTAAGCTTGCATCACGTTGTCCCACTTACCGAAGTAAAGTTGGTTCCCTTTCGAGCCTGGTCGAAAGTGTTATGTGGGTCTCCACTTGACGTATAATTTCCACATTCTGTGTACTCGACATGATGAACGAAATGCATAGGAATAGCAGTTGAAACTATAAAGTAACCAGTATAATATATACAATGTATCAGTCAATTAAACTATACACTATCCAGAGAAAAGAACACTCAAGAAGCCGGGTGGAGTCAACTTCTCAACGATTTTACTTCGAATTAACTAAAAGAAAAGTTCAAATTAAAGAAGAAGTTTTATACATATTTCTATTATAAGAACATAACTTCAAATTTAACACTAAATTGTATTAAATAGTTCGAATTATCCAACTTTTCAACGTATTTTTGTTTTCTTGATTCATTTTCTCTACATTATAAAAAATAATTCTGTTTCCTTTCTGGCATCTGAAACAGTTTTCATGGTTCAGTGGTGAAAATCACTTACTGTAGGTTTGCTGTACTGTGCATTCGCTTTTCATGTAGGCCTGTAACCCCACGGGAACATTTTAATTGATTATTCTAAAGAACAAAATTTCATTTTAAAAAAAATGATAGCACTACGCCCATTTAAAACGAAATGATAAAACACACGCCCATTTAAACTAAAACGGTAGCACATACACCCATTTAAGCAGAAATGATAGTACACACGCCCATTTCAACAGAAATGATAGCTTAAACGCCTATTTAAACATAAATGTAACGCACATGCCCATTTCAACGGAAATAATAGATCACACGCCTATTTAAACAGAAATGTAGCTTACACGCCCAATTAAAGGGAACTGATAACACATACGCCCATTTAAAAGGAAATAATTGCATACACGCCCATTTAGTAGGAAGTGAGAGCACACATGCATATTTAAAAAGATACGATAACACACACGCCGATTTAAAATCAAATGAGAGTCACGCCCATTTGAAAGGAAATAAGAACACACACGCTTATTAGAAAGGAAATAAGAGCGCATACGCTCATTTAAAAGAAAATTTTAACACATACGCCCATTTAATAGATTCAGTCACTTTCAGTGAAAACGTGAAAATGAGTTTTAAATATAGAGATATTTTTATGTACTACAAATCCATAATTCCAAAGATATTTAATATGACTCTTTTACAGGTTTGGTGTGGGACATCGAGGAATGAATATCTAACAGACTCACTCGCAACAGACAGTCATAGTCCAAATAAAATCCGTGTTTTAAGAACTTTGTTTAATTCAGTGGAATTCTCTGAAGCCTGGAATTGTAAGAAAGGTTCTCGAATGAACCCAGAAAATAAGTGTCGTTTATGGTAATAGGATTGAATCTACAAGACTTATAAATTTGACGTGAAGTCAATTATTTTAATCGGTTTTATGAAGTGGAAGACCCTGAGTTACACTACTAAAGCAAAAGCTTACTTTGGTGTTAACCGTGTTGCCAGATTTTATAGAAAAGTGATTGTTTGGTTCATCTCAATAATGTATGTGAAAGTAATATTTGGTAAGAGAAGTAATTGTCAAAATAACTGTTAGTAAGGTAAAAATACCTTTCAAGTTTTACATTAGCAGTTAGTATTTTCTTAAACAATTTCGCTGCCGATGCTGGAGTTGTCAGTATTTTTAAATATTTATAACACACGAGATAAAATATATTATAACCTTTTATTATTCGTTACTATAACTATATAGAACTGATTCTCATTTAATAATGAAAGGAAACATAATAGGAAGCTAGCTGTGATGAATCTATAGTAGTTCAATGTTTATAGTGTCACATATGGTGACACGAAGAATGTACTTAGTGTGTAGAACAAATTTTTGTATTTATAGTTTTGTAAATATTCTGCCATTTCATGAATACTTTAGAATATATATTTCATTTCTTAATATTTTGTAAATTAATAGTTATTTGAGCATCAATTTCGAAGATCTGAGTATTCGATTATAATATCTGAACTGATATTCAAGCTCTACCGAAAAATTCGGGAGCAATATCAAAATATTTTGAAGTATTGTCAAAGAACATGATACAAAGCACAAACATGCCCAACGTGACACAATGTTTTATAGATTCTGAAACTCAGTGGGTCGAAAATAACTTTGATCTAAGAGGTATAAGGGGTTGATGCTTGTAGTTCGATTAAGTTCTTGCAATAGAACCATTTGTCGATAAATCAGAAATGGAAAGCTGAAGTTACGTTGCTTGAAGTCATTCTGTTTCTGTATAACAGTTCTAACTGGTAAAATATGATGTCATTGTATTATCAGTGTTGCCAACTCAACCTTAAGCTGCCTTTTTTCCCCTAATCGCAACACTTCAGATTACTGGAAATTTGATATCCAATAGTGATGACCAACATCACAACATGAAGCACAGATTGGAGTGTTGCAAACTGATGATATTGTAGAAGATCTTAAATAAATTTAAACTTTGACTTTTGTCCCGAATACCACTCATTTCATAGCAAACGCATATAGGTACTTTTTAAAGATTTCCAATGTAGGAAATTACCACACACAATTTTTTTCAACATACTTATTAACATATACCTTAACTCTAACGGTAAGTCGTGTTTTTTTCTGACAATGGTTATATTTTCATTAGTAAATATGGGGACAAAGTTTGTGTGATGACTCCTCACAATTGTTCCTGTACTCTTGCATTAAAACATGTTCTAATTCAGAGATATAACACACAGTATACATTTGTTTAAGTCATTTTCATCACGTTAATGATCCAGAGTATGCAACACTGTTTTCTGTGCTTCGCATATTACGTTTATTATCAACGTTGAATGTGAGGTATCTAATAAAAATCTTAGTATAATTTGAAAACTAGAATTTTATTCTTAGTTGGCAACTCTGCAAATTATATTATAGCAACTTTTATCTTACTAGATCTACTGTCTTAATATAAATTCAATTCTAGCAACATATTATAATCTTAGTCTACTATTTTTGATTTACCGAAAAAATGCTTATGTAATTTACCATCGGAAGAAGTTGATTGGGTTCGTTTTCCGACTCTCTGTATCTGGCAAATAAAAGAGTTTTGTTGTCATGCATGCATCTGCTAAGTTCTTACAATTATATACCATATATGTTACAGGCAAAGTATGAAATAAATAGTCCAATCTAACCTATCCTAGAACAGAAAGTTTCTCCTTACAATACTTTGCCAAAGAACACCAGTGAAATGATATAGAATACATTGCCAGTTACATACATAGGGTGCCCCTGATAGGATGGCGCAAACTTCGGAAGTGATTAACCTATCAAGACTGTTCGCGTTGACTCATGGTTGGGCCACTATCGACCCTACGTCAACCCGACGAATCTTGCTTATAACGATACTTACATCAAAACAAGAAACAAACTTCCTTTGAAGAAATCAGGAGCTCAAAGTTAGGCGCCATTGTCATAAATGACGTCATAGTTCGATACATAATGACGTAAGCAGTGTCGGCGTAGTGAATCGCAATCGAAGTAGTACCAAATACATCTATTTAAGTTACCTTTTTGATTGGCTAAAGCAGCTTATAGGGGATTTTTATGCTCGCCCTATTAAACTAGACAATTACGTTTCGAAAGCCATCCATGTGGCACTGCTTTAATCATAAACAGATATATCGAGCACTATTTTGATCGTTGTTGGCTAAGACGACACTGCTTGCGTCACTGTATCGAGATATGACGTCATTAGTGTCCATGCTGTCGTCACTTTGAGCGCCTGTAATTCCGAATCTATGCATAATTTTGAATTTCTTTAGAGGAACTATTTTTCATGTTTTGATGTAAGTAATGGCCCCCGAAGTCCTCAGGGAAACACCCGGTATATGTTGATGTAATGAAGCAATGACTTGTTATAAAAGGATTTTGTTATTTTCTTTATTTTATTACCTAGAAGACGTGCTTGCCTTTAAGTGATGACATTACAACCTGAAAAAGTGTATTTGTCTATGTTTTAAACTTTTCTGTGGAGTATACGACGTATTATAGAATCACGACGTTGAATTTAGAACAGAATATAAATTTAAGTTACGTATTGTTTTCTGTTTATATTTTATTGTTTGTTTCCATTAATCACAGATGGAAATAAATTTGTTTATTCGTAATGAAAATTGTGCTTTTTCCTATTTTGTCTTTAGTAGTAATTTCGATTGACCAATAGTAATTTTTGTTCAGCGGCTTTGTATCTAATTCCCGTAAAATTATTGTCTGTTACGTAAAAGAAATATTTTCAACTACATGCTGCTGATTGAAATGACTACTACGTGTCAGAAATAAATTATTACAATGATCAACAAACGAGTGGTTTATAATTATAGTTTAGTCATTGTAAGCCAAAATGTTAAAATCATGAAATATGGTATACTTGACATCCAAAATAACATATTAAAAGTCCCGAAAAATCAAACTTGTGCTACGACCGCCATCTTGGAAAATGGCGGCCAAAATTTAGTTTTTATTTCAATTTTCGCGGAAACTAAGCATCACAGGGGAAAAGGTTCCAAATGAAGTTTGTTTAGCATGAATCCTTTTTATTATTATCATTTTTTCTCTTTTTTTTAATTACCACTTTTCTTTTTCACAATTCCAAATCTTTAGATCAGTTTAAAAAATATATATATCTTAAAAGCATTAATTTCTTATACAGAAAGTACTTGACCACCCCGGTAACATATGAAAGGTGTCCAAAAATCAAAGTTGGGCTATGGCCGATATCTTGCAAAATGGCGGTCATTTTTTTAAAATTTTCGCGGAAATTAAGCGTCACATATAAAAAAGTTTCAAATAAAGTTTGTTCAGCATAAAGCTATGTATTTTTTTTAAATTACTTTTTATTGTCAATTGACCAATCCCATTTCCTCTCACTAATGCCCTGTTTAAGTTTTTATTTTAATTGTAACATTTTCTGTTCAGAAAACTGAGTACTTTTGTGTTAGATATTGAAATGGTGTTAAAGAAATTAAATATCTCCAGAGGATACCATGACTTCAGAAACAGGAGAAACTAGTAGGACAGCCAAACTGTGGGTACAATATATGAAAATGGTTATTCTCATTATGGAATTTATTAGAGCTGAAAGGACAGGAGACTTTTCACTTCATCTAAATACAGTAATCGGTATATTATTTTTGTCATGCTGGGGGTCATAACATGTATGCTCTCATCTCTATGCCTAAAAAAACTTTATAGATAAAAGTATACTAAAACGGGTATATGGACAGTTATATTAACATATACTTGTAATTATCATAACCTTTCGGTATCTTTTCAATCAGATTACAATTTAACTTAAGCTTGCTTGTAATTTTATATTTAATTCTTAGTGCCTACATTTTGTGTACTAATGTTATCATATATGTTATTTCTTCACAGAAAAAATGTGTAATCACTTTAGGAAAAACTTTTACAAACAGTTTATATTGTTCGAAAATTTTAAACGCTCAAGAAATGACATGGACCATGGAACAAATGACAGACATTTTTTGAGAACGTGGCTTTGGACTCACGAAAAATACTTGCAGTACTTGGATGTTTTGTTCCCATCCACGAATTCTAACTACTGAAGAAATTATACCATTTGTTTTATTCATTCACTTAATAAAATGATGCTTAAACAATGAAAAAAATATAAATCGTGTTCAAAAATCTATCATATCGGACTCGCGTAGAACGAAGAATGTTAGACTGTAGTACACTTTATTCTCCATAGATGGCAGCAAATTTGTAAGGATGCTTTGCCACCTAGCGGGAAAATGTGAACTACATGATAACAAGGGCATTCGTTGTGTTTGTTAGGTGGTGAAAGGCTATGTGAAGATTGGTCGAAATATGAAATATAATGCCATCGAATATCTTGCCATCGGAAAGAGCAAACCAATTTGCAAGTGACGTGATGGTTTTTATACGGTAGTTTGGTACTCTACTGTTGGAACTATATTTTGAAGCTCATATTTGGAGCTCTTTTCATCACACATATGGCTATGAAAGACCAGCTAAATAAATTCCTTCATAGTTATACATGTGAAGTGTTTATTAAAATTTTTCTGCTGGTGTTTGCCATTGTGGAAGAACTGTGTGAAAATCAGGCTATATAATTAGTAGTATTGGTAGATGTTAGTTATTTTAAAAGAAATATACTTTATCTAGGTTTTTAATAGCATGAATTAGTGCAAGGTTTATATCTAAATTTTTAAAACGGAATTGAAAACTATCATTTTTAGCTACTCAAGGAATTTTCCTTTGTAGTACAAAAAAAATGCCTTGTACTCACAATTTTTTAAAACATTTTCACTCACGAAATTTAAACACTCATATTCAAAACATTCTACTGAATCTAATTATAATGCAGAGGAAGAAAAACTGTATTTTCAGTTTTACGAAAATTAATATGTACTGTGCTGTATAATTTTTGTTTTAAACCTGAAGAATGTGCAAGAGGATTATATTTGTTACATCATGAACAAAATGGCGCACATGCTAGTGAGTCGACGTTATTATTTGTGGCGGCTGTCGCCAAAGAGGTGGCTAAACGGTGGCATCCGCCAAGTCGGCGTTTCAGCGGCTACAAGACGTTGGCCAAACGTATGGACTGAAGCTAGAAGCCAACGGGACGTGTTATTGTAAGTGGGCTAGCGTCGGGCCAATGGACACCGTCGGCGCTTGTCATGAGACCAAGTCGTCGGCCTGTGGTCGGGAGAGATTATAAAACCGTGTGACGGTCCAATTCGGAAATATCTTCAACGCATATTTGTTTCAATTACGATATCTTCCAATGATAGACATTAAAATAAAATTTTAAAAATGTTTTACACTAGTCAGGTGTGTGAAATTATTCATGTTAGTGTAATAACATTAATGAAGAATCAGGCCGTGTCTTCAAAGGTGAAGCGGCCATATTTTTTTTCAGATTACAAGGTTAAGCAAGTTGGAACTGCGATTCTAACAATTGCGAGGACCCCAGTCTGTTGATAGCATTTTAGCCACGCAAGTATTAATTTTTATAAAATAGGCTGTCAACCTGACAACTGCAGTGCTTAGGTGGGGTAAACCCACTATTTTGTCGAATAATGTTTATGCCAAGTTTGGCCCAACTAGGTCTAACTGAATTGAAGCAATTTGAACAATTATTTTTAATGGTTAGCAACACTGAACTACTGCACCATTCAAGACGGTTCTGGCATCCCTGGGCTAGTCTAATTAAGACCTTTCCAACGACACCTCAAACTTCTATCTACACCTTGTAATTACTGAGATTTACTGGTCATGCACGGATGGACTGACACCATAACAGGCCTTAGTAGGTCCCTTTTTGCTATAGCTTTGGTATCAAGGTACCTTAGAAGGTTGGGAACCGTTGATAATAAAAACAAACAAATTTTAATAAACCAAAATGGTGTAATATTTAATGAGACTGGACTCCCTTGAGAGAGAATCAAATAATTATACTTAAATATTGAAAACCCAAAGTTAATGATTCGACATTTGTGGTTTAGCCTTAAACGGTATATTATCGCTATGCTGGTCCGCCGGCAAGTTTCAACCCAGAAATTACTAGAGCTACGAAGATGGTTGAGGTGTTGTTTGAAACGTATAGGAGAGACAAGGTCAAAGCTATATGAATCATCTCTGTCTGCCCGTCGGCAACGTTACACTCAGAAACTCTGGCTACGAATATGGTTTAAGGCAGGAGCGTATCCTGTGGACTATCTAGGCTATCTAAGCTTGTGAACAAATATTTTGATCTGCACAAATAATATTAATTTATATGAAAGGAGGCCAGAACACTTATCATCACCATCAATACTGTGTGTGATCTCCGTACCCTCTTTGTAAATCTTATTACGTAGTTTGGCTAGTGGTAGTCCAAGTTGTGAATCCAGAATACGCCACTGGTTTAAAATTTAGGTGTTCCAAAGTTATTGGAGAAGCTTTTCGAAAGACACATGAATCGTCGCAATTGGACGTTCGGTGCTGACACCTAGCGTTAGCACATGTGCACAGTACCTCGATTCGGCTCCTACACACTTCTTTGTTTTGATGATTTAAAGAGAAAGAGATAGGACAATAAGGTGTCGATTAAGAAGCATATTTTAGTCATTTCAGATGCCCTGCCACATTTGTTGGCCAAAATAGGCCATATCCCTAACAAGTATAAGTATACCCAGCAAAATAAACAATGCTTGAATGCCCTCCTCTCCGTTTGGGTGCTTACGTAATACTTAAACAACTCCGTAGTAGAATTGTATCATATATTTTTTGCTACAAAATTATTGAATGTTTAACATTGCATAAAAAATAATTCATTTCTTTATTTATTTAATGTTCTTCTAATAAAACATATTAAAATTTGAATATACAGGATGTATGGAAAGTCACTTTCTATTTCGGGAAAATATAGGTATCTGGGAGATAATAATACAGATTTGGATTCAGAGACCTTGATTCATAAGGGCGTTTTAATCTTGCAAGACAACCTTTTTTTACGGTATTTTTCAGTATATGCAGTGAGCCTGCATGGGAAGCTAGCACGTAAACAAAAACAGGTAAAGAAGAAGTGATCTCAGGATTTGGATACATTGATTTCCCTTGTCACTTTCAAGTTAGTGAGACTACAATATTTTTACACTATCTACATTCAGGATCCCCTAGCTTTCGTTTAGTCTCCAGTGTGCCATACAGGCTGAGAACATTTAGTATAAAACGAGTTTTAAGGAGCAGGGGGAGGAAGGAGGAGGACAGATATACAGGGTGGACAAAAATTCGTTGTTAAACCACTAGTCAGAAATTAGAGCTATTCTCCGAACTGGCATAAATTCAACGAACTATTCATTTATTTGTCTCAATGAGAGAGAATATCATTGCAACCCTGGATGACAATGATTAATCATGTAAAGGGTAATAAACGATCGTAGATCAAGCGGTCACAGATTTCAGGTCATGAGACAGAGTTAGAGTTCCGCATTTTAGTACGGACTGGGAATCAACTTTTTGAAATTTGAAGGCACAAAACAAAAGCTTAATGGAAGCAAGATGGGATAAGTTTCTTGGTTACTAAAACGATCCATACATACAAAATGTGTATGTGTGTGTGTGTTTTTTTTTTGTTTTGTTTTTTAGAGATGAAGATAAGGGAATGTCACAGCCTTATTAATAATTATGGATGAAAAAGGATTTACGTTTGATCGTTCTCTTGTATTTGTATGTTGGGATTTTGGAATCTGAACATGTTGAAGAAATGATGTTCATCAAGCAAAAAAAAAAAAAAAAAAAAAAAAAAAAAAAAAAAAAAAAAAAAAACCGAGAATGTAATATGTGGTTGCGTTTTAAGTTGAAAGTTCAAGAACTGAAACATTTGAAGCACAAAATTCTGAAGGAACATTTGTGTAATTCCAAAATAACAGGTTGTAAATAATTTTAATTTTGTGAAAGAAACTCCCATGCGTGGTTGCATAAAACGAGAGATGCAAATTTTTTATTCTTTTTATACGGAATATTTCTTAAAATAATTCTTTGAAGATTACGGAGATGGAATGAAGATGCATAGGCAGCATTGTTCAAACCAATTCATCAGTTACGTGAGAATTCAGAAGAAAAAAGTTTCGGTGAGTAAATATCGAGTTGAATTATTTAATTATTTTTATGTCTCTTTCCAGAAATATGTTCGTCTACACATAGCTGAAATCGTTCCGAATGCAGGTTCGAACTTAACGACAGAATGCAACTCTACTACAGACTATGCATTTGCATTCAATCGAAATAAGGCTTTGTCTTGTTACCTGTCCCAATCCTTCCCTGAGAAAATTGATGGCCGACAGAAATTCTCTCCCAGGCTTTTTCCGGACTTAGACATATAATTGCCTTCCCAGCAGTGTAATGTAAAGGAAAACCATGTAAATGCTTCGTATTTCTTTTCCAGTTTAATGTTCCGGCCACTTCCACAAATTTAACACAAAACTACTCATGTTTACTCTGTAAATCACCACTATACGACCCAATAATGACAGCCTCTCCCAAGTTCTAAAGAATAAAATTTAGCATCCCTGCTGAAACGAAGCATGATAATTTCTTTCAAAAAGTCCAAATTATTCAGAAATATTATTATCTGGAATCAAACAAATATTCCCTCAAAATTTCTTACTCCAAAACTCAATACCTGAACTTTCAACTTAAAACGCAACCACACATACCAATCTCGTTGATTTTTTTTTTGTGTGTGTGTGTGATAAATAGGCAGATCCATAATCCAACAGCACAACCTGCGGGACTCAAACGCGGAACTCTAAAGGCTGATTTACATGCAAGCTTGCGTTGCTTGCAATTTGATCATAGTTAGGGCTAATTTACATGCAAGCTTCCGTTGTTTGCTTTGCGTGGGATTTGGGTGAGTAGCCAATTGAATCACGTCTTTATTTCGTAATACGTAGAACACGCCATATAACACGTGTTTCAATTGACTACTCACCCAAATCGCGAGCAACACAAGCTTTCATGAAAATGAGCCCTAACTCTCTCTCATGTCCTGACATTAGTGACGACTTGACAGTGCGGTTGTCTATTACCCTCTACTGCACTGTTTACATGATTAATCATTGTCATCCAGGGTTGCAATGAAAATCTCTCTCATTGATAACAAATAAATAAATAATTCGTGGAATGTATGTCAGTTCGGAGAATAGCTCTAACTCCAATTGGTTATGTAACTACGCATTTTAGAAAGAGATCTCTCGGCAAATGGAATCTGTTTAAAATATCGAGTTGGGCGCAAACGAATAATTATTACCTGCTGGAAAGTCGTCAAGATCATGAACTTTTCTGCCTTCCTTTTCTTCAAAGAAATATTTTGGGAATCCCTTAGTTTCTTTGTTGAATCCTTTGCGCAGCCATCGCACAATTTCGAAATATGTATTTTTAGATAGAGCAGGTTGGAAGTCTTTGAGGGTACCTTGACCCCGCAGTTCTACTGTTAATAGTATTACAAATCTTAAGCTCTGAAGTTCATTTTCCCACGCATTCGGTAGCCTGTAGCTCCGACGAATTACGAAGACATATTTTCTCTTTATTTTGATGAGAACTTTATGTTCCTAGTGTTTTGACAATGAA
>JAGDQP010015315.1:0-43042 GCA_022664845.1 Lepisma saccharinum
ATACAAACATTGAATGAAGTTATGGAAAGGACTAATGAATATGAACTTCCACTATGTTTGGGATTCATAGATTTTGAAAAGGCTTTCGATTCGGTCTCCTTGTCAGCAGTACTTAAATCACTTGAACATCAAGGCATCGAAAGTGCATACATCAAGTTACTGCGAAACATTTACTCGACTGCCACTTCTGTCATTAGGCTGCATCAAGACAGTGAAAAATTTAAAGTTGGAAAAGGGGTAAGGCAAGGAGATTCAATTTCTCCGAAACTGTTTTGTGCGGTCCTGGAGAGAGTGTTCCAGAATTTAAACTGGGATGAAGTTGGAATTAAAATTAATGGCGAATATCTTCATCATTTACGGTTCGCTGATGATATAGTCCTGTTTGCTTCAAGTGCAGAAGAACTACAAACCAGAATGGAAGAACTGAGTAACGAGAGTTCGAAAATCGGCCTTAAAATGAACTTAAGTAAAACAAAAGTAATGTACAACCAACATGCTGCAAAGAAGGAAGTGAAGATTAACGGAGAGACAATAGGCATAGTTGATGAGTATGTTTACCTAGGCCAGCTTAAAACATCGAATGCAAAGTTGACTGATGAAATAAATAGAAGATGTAAAATGGCGTGGAGTTCTTTTGGAAGACTACACTTTATTTTCAAAAGCAAACTTCCAATGTGTCTGAAGCGTGTGGTCGGTTGCCCCCACCACAAGTTCTAGGTACTACCCTGGGTAAGTGGGGGTAACAACCGGTCACCAGGGGGACGTAGTGGAACTGGCACCACTGCCATCAACTGGACCACGCCATCTGGAGACATAAACTCCCTCTCTTTTTCAAGTGACCATCGTGGTAGTAGGACGTAACAGAGAACTCTCAGTGAAAACGTACCTCGAGTGTTAAGTGTTAAAGAGTGCAAAATATCATTATAAAGACTTCCATTGAAGCAGAGCGGTGTATACATGAAGAATGGAATACATGAAGAATGGAGTACATGAAGAATGTAGGAGGTTAAGTTAAGTGCTAAATAGTGAACTATCTTCACGTGGTGTGATTACCTTCACCTTTATGTGAACTATCTTCACCTTCCATTAATCAATTTAATACCACATCACCATGTATATGCAAATATTTTGTAGATATTGGTTATAATATATTTATTAATTCTAAATTCCTAGTTGATTCAGTGTGTTTTCTTGTTCCGTGCGCGGGGGAATCATTGCTGGTCAGCGTGCCTCCATCCTTGTTGAAAAGGGTGATTTTTTTTGCTAATAGGCTATTACGGCGAGTTGCGCTACCTAAGGCAATTTATGTCTGTCCCCTTGTACAACCGTCTTTGTACCGTTTTACAAGGGAACGCGCATAAGCGTAAAGTTTATAATCAATGTGTCTTACCTGTAATGATGTACGGGTGCGAAACTTGGACATTGAATGCGCAAACGACTCAAAGATTGAGAGTCACACAAAGAGCAATGGAGAGGTGCATGCTAGGAATAACCAGGAGGGACAGGAAGAGAAATGAATGGATTCGCGCACAAACAAAGGTAGAGGATGTAATCAAGAGTGCGAAGAAGATGAAGTGGAGATGGACCGGTCACATAGCTAGACGAACAGATGGAAGGTGGACGACAAATGCACTACAGTGGATTCCTAGAGAAAAGAAACGACCGAGACGACGTCCAAATGTAAGATGGGTAGATGAAATCAAGCGTTTTTCAGGAGCTACATGGATGAGGATATCAGCAGACCGAGATATGTGGAAAGAAAAGGGGGAGGCCTTCATCCAGCAGTGGATAGAAAACGGCTGAATATGATGATGAGATATATATATATATAATTTGTATTTTGGGGCCATTTTAGTAACTAATGACTTCGGCCCGTCTCGAGTCCATCAGCTGTTAAATCTCTTAAATCCACAAACAAACATCGATGCCTCAGCCGGGATTCGAACCCGGGACCTTCGAGTCGCTGGCTTAGCGCTCCAAACCGCACGAGTATCATGTCGGCGCTTTTCCCTGGAGCTTGAGGATTTTATCACCGGTTGTTGGTCCCGAATACCATTCGAAACAGGGATATTTATACTCAAACAGGCAGTAGGTTGAAACTTACCAGCAGCCACTACTTTTAGTATTACCCCTTCGTAATTTGTATCAAATCGAACCCTGATTGAGGAAATAAGAAGTTCTCTTGGGAGAAGCGTTTGGACATTGTGTGACGCAAATGGAAATTGGGTGTTGATGTCCTTTTTAACAGAATGTAATGTGTTAGTTTCGTAAGAGAAATGGGGATTGTCCCGAGAACGTTCGATGGGGAAGTACAGCAGCATTCAAAAACTGGCCATAAAGGAAATTCCTTGTTAAATCTACGAGTAACGCTTCATAACTTAACGCGTCGTACAACTTCCTCGATAAATTATTTCATTCACTACCAATTTGTTAATTCAGGATTATTTTTGGCTCCTCTAGTGTTTATTTTCTTTATGTAGTTAATGAACCCCACACCTGTTGGTATATAGTATTTTCCCTACAGTTATTGTTCATTCATAGGATACACAAGTACGAGACACTTGCTCAAATGTCTCTTGGCATGGCAAATTATTCTGTCAATTTATGCCTTTAAGCGAGTGAAAATTTTGTACGAGGGTCATTTTTAAACTAAGAATATATTTTTTAATAAGCAAAGGAAAACTATGAATCCAAATAGTTTTAATGTCACAACTAAATAAAGTATATGATTATTTTTCTATGTAGTCGTCATTGCAATTCAGGCATTTCTCCAGCTGTAGGTCAAGCTTGACGTTCCTTCCTCAGAGGAAGTTGGCCGATAGTCCATTTAATCAATCCAGAGTTGAACTGTGACAATCTTCTAAACGACAATTGGCGAAACGTTTGGGTAAAGCCTCGTGAAGCTCATGAATTATGAATTGATTGTTTGCATGAACATGAAAATCATCCTCATCTTTCAAATCCTTCTGTCATACAAACTGTTGCCACATGTTATTTCCTCAGTGGGCTTCGTTGTAGTAAGTCGCACGAGAAAGCTGTCTTCTTTGCCTCCTGCACATCATCAAAATACAGTAAAGACAGAGTGAGTGGGACAAACACACAAATACGTTTGAACAGAAGGCACGCTCGCTGCTGACACAGAAAAGAGAGAGTGAATGTAGAGAGAAGATAGCAAAGTCGTAACCGTCCTTCCGCACTTCGTTAGTCAAGCCTCGTTTTCCCCCTTACTTCACCTATCCGAATCCATTCTTTGCCTGTTAAGACAAAAGTGATATCCTGGTTCTTTATAAAGCACTGCATGACAGCACCCAATTTTTTTTAGTAGTTCAGCAATCATTAGACGCGTAGCTCAGAGTCTTGACGACAGCCCTGTACCTACAAGAAGTTTCAGTCAGTGACCTGCGGAACGAAAGTGTGCAGACGATTCTTGTCTTAAAAATGATCCTCGTATATAAAACTCAAAATCTCTCTGTATATGTGTCCGCTATACAAATACTCGCCGTCAGACGCATCTACGATCTGCACCAAAATTTACATGTGTGGAACATTTTGACCAGAGTAAGATTATGGGTACTCTTGGAGTATTTTTCTTTATCAGGAATCCTCTATTTCGTATTAACTCACGTATATAATTTCTCCTTATGAAACCCCCATAATACGATATTTTGAGTTACATATGAGGAAGTATGATTGTTTATAACACGGAAGATTAAAAAAACCAATCGCGAGATTACTAACCGAGACAGAGGATTGTTTGTCTCCTCCTCGCGAACTGGTGGAGATTTCTACTGCTATTCTATATTTACTGCAATGGTTATCAAAATACGCCCTTTGAACTTTGAGTAGAACGTGGAACGTTTTCGTAGAGAATGTTTGTAAAATATTCTATTCAGTGAAATCACTGTATTAGTATTATTAAAAACTATTCTATCTACCACATTTAAGAGTGAAGAGATGAAAACGCCTATGTCTATGTACATGGTGACTCCAAAAGCGAAGTAACATTCATCCGTGATGACTTTCCACAGTTTTTACAGTGTACCAAATTGATGAAAAAGGAAAGTTATCTATATAGATGCAAACAAGGTGTTCGTAGCTTGATGAAACTGAAAACTGACGATATTTTGCTTATGAAGAACTTATAGGATTTCGAAAGAGGTGAAAATGAGTGGCAACTTTGTAGACATCTTCTACTGCTTTGATTCTGAAAGTCTCTTCTTATCTTCATAAGATACAAAAAAATATAAGCTTGAACTAAACGTAACATTGTTTTCAATTCGATTCAGTCTCTGCAAATCAAATGATGGCTTTACGAAAACTGAAATTTTGCTCTGAATATCATTCTTCAAAGAAGCATTATACGAGGAATGCGTAGATGGTTTCAACAAACCTTTACTCAATTGTCTGTTTCCCACCAAACGTTTCATTCAGTAATAGTTTCTTCTTTGACTTACATTTTATGGGTAAAATAGAAAGGTGTTGCGCAAACCCCTCAGTAAACGCTCTTCCATGAAAAGAGTTGACAAAATATTCGCCAAGGCTGCTAGACTAGGTACAATCCCGGCATTTGCGTGGTGAAACAGAAAAACTGCGGAAAACCCGTCAGAATGTCCGGCAGCTGGAAATAATGTTTGGTAACATCAGTTTTCTTGTATATTGAGGTAAATAGAAACTATTCTCCCACTTTATTCCTTTTCTTCCAGCCAGAGCCGGATTAAGGGGGTCTAAAGGGGCTGTAGCCCAGGGCCCCTTCTCGTTCAGGGGCCCCACCAAAGGTAAATAAGTAACTTTTACTACTGCAGGGGATAGGTAACAGGAGCCCTAACAGAGTCTTTAGCCCAGGGCCTCCAGATAGCTTAATCCAGCAATGCTCAAGTTATTAAGCATTTGTATGTATATTTTGCTTTTGCAAAGTAATTACGAGATTAAATATTTGAAACCTGACCATTGAGAATGTGAGATCCTCCCTAAATTTATACCACTGCTCTGGTAATATTGTTTTTCTGTCAGTGTCCTATTTTTCTTTTTACGTTCATTTATTTTAGGTTAAATTCGCTATTGGAAATTTTCACAAAAAGTGATTGGTGGTACAAATCATTCTGGTGATTAACGAAAATTTACTAAGAAAAAGACTAAAAAATTCAGGCACTCTTTGGTGAAAATTCCCAATCGTAAAATGTAATATGAAAAAGTGAAATAGAAGAAAACAATTTAGGGGAAAGATGAGATTTGAACCAAAATCCTCAGATAGTGGTAAGTCAAAGCACTAATCAGTAGGACCACAACAAGTGACGCTTACTAATGGTAATGAACATACTTCAACGGACGTACAGCTTTAACACATTGTATTTCCTATCAGGTTTATTAATTGAAAAAGAAAGACACCCGTTCTGGACTTCACTATTGTGTTGTTGCTATCACAAACGCTTCATCTTCTGTTTCTCTCTGGGCAATTATTAATTGTTAATGAATGTTTTATTTAATGTTTTCTTACATAAGATAAAGAAGTCTAGCATAGCTGTGTCGGGGGACTGTGCTATCTCCAGGCTTCAGCAGCGAGCGCTTATTAGTATGTCATTGGACAATTTTCTTCGAGAGCTTTGGAACGACACAACCATCAACCACCTTCGTATTCTTAGTATAATTCACGATTTTAAATTTCTTGACGGGCTATGCAGCTTTGAACTGTCTTGTCTCGCAGAGACTTTTCCAATGACACCTCAATCGCTTTCGTAGCGCTAGTAATTCCTGAGTTAAAACTTGTGGCCGGACGAACGGAAAGTCCTGATGTACGTAGATGTGAACTCGTCGAGACCCTTTGAATGACACCTCATTCAACTTTGTAACCATACTAGTTCATGAGTTGAAAGTTATCGATAGACAGACGGACATAGCTGTGATATAAGGCTTTCCCGTGTTAGCTGCTGAAGCCTAGAAGGCATATCAGGGCCAGAAAAGTAACTGGATCGTGTAGAACTTTGCTAAAGGAATCCACATTACTTGGATGCAGTAAAGGAAGATAAATAAAAGGGAAATCCTGAAAGAAGTTTGGTGTGAATGGATTGAAAATAAATAAATACGAATATATCTACCTGTTTCTGAATTTGAAGTGTCTGTGTGCGTTAGTGTAAGAAGATCCAAATGGTTGGACTCTCGAGTAATATGGCTAACACGTTTGTTATCTCTGTCGATAGAACTTCCTAGTAAAGTTCTTTGATCTGTGGTTTGACATGGAGTGAATCACCTTTTTACATTCATTAGATTCTCTAATCTTTCCACATTTGCAATGTTCTTTAGATTCTGTAATCTTTTCAGCTGCGTTTTCGACGTAAAGACAACCTCGTTGAAATGGCAATTCCTCCGAAGAGTGAAGTGGAAGTTGAGGTGAGAGACAGACAGCTCTGCTCCACCCACTCTCACTTTCTGTGCAATTGAATGATCACGAAGGAGAGCAACAAGATTGAGGAGTCTGACGATGGAGCTCTTTGTCGGTGCGAACTGGTTTCTTTGGTTTTAGGGTCAACGGAAGAAATCCTCAATAAAATTGCTTGCCAGAAACTTGAAGCAATTGCCGCACCCAAATACTGGCTGTTCTTCGCTTGCTTTCAGGTCACCCTTCGATGAGAAGTGGTTTGGAGGAAATAAAACAATTCACATCTGGGGAGACATATGCTATTTTTATTTATTGTTGATAATAAAATGTCAACGTAAATCCTGTATCATTAGAAATAATAATAGTCCTCTGATCACGTATTTTTTTTTTCCTACGAGTGATTTTTAGCAACACGTCATTTTCCATAAGTATGGAGGAGAACATGCACATTCATAGGCCTGTGCGACTTTCTACATAACGATCTATCAAGAGTTTCAAATTGACATTTTGGTACAGATAATAATAAGCTATCAGTTCGCAATGTGTTTAAAAATACCGGTAATATTTCAGGAATGAATTCCGTATAGTACAGCTATGAACAAAAGTTTTGTCGCATGGCTATAGCTGACTTTTCTTACTTTAAAAATAGATATATTGAAACGTCGTATAAATAAATCTTTTGACTTACAGAAATGCACATGACGCACTTTTAAGGAAAGCATTGTCCTGATATGCAGCTAAACGAGATCGATATTTGCAAATATAGAATTTTTCGTCGACAAAAGATTCTAAGTCCAAAACTCCTACCAAGTTGTACGATATCGCTGTTTGTTAATTTCGATTTTACATCATTGTGTCTACTAACCTATCGGAATACACGTTATTAGAGGTTACTATTTTTTGCATAATTTTTAACCATGGAGGTAGATATTTTACTAAACGTTTGTCTGCTTTAAAATTTGTGTCAATTAAATTTGCATTTAGTAATGTTGAAATAAATCCTGCATCCCTAAACTTTAAATAGTGTGTTAATATGCGTAGAGAACGTGGAAAACCCCACAAAACGTAGGCTACTATAAATACTATATTAATCTGACATCTGGAAAGCCGATAACATAAGGTCAACAGTTCCGGGAAATATGACTTCCTTTCTTTCGTTCTCTCTCTCTCTCTCTCTTCCTCTCTCTCTTTTTCTGTTGGTGACGTGTGTGGTAAGTATTAAAACTGTTTGAAAATCTCTATAAGGTCTCCTACAATGAACACAAAATATTAGCTATTTTTCTTCTGAGTTCTGAGTTCGTGGGCGCCAACTACGTGGGAGCTCTGGGACTCGAGCACCCACATAATTTATTGGCATTCACCCCTCTCAGTTGATGCCTGTCACGGGTACTGTTTCGAGATGATTGCACAGGCTCAGATTGCTGCTGACTTGAAGTGCCCTGTTCGGTAAAAGCAAGGATTAAAGAATAAAGTCGTTGAAAGTTGTAGTGATAGATGTCAAGAAGGAACAGGAATAAAACCGAAGAAAAGTATAATATTTTTTTTACTTACCTTTTCAAAAATTGTGAACTTGTAAAAATGGCGGGAAATTTCACACTTAAAATACAATACGCAATATTACACTAAAAGTAATGTAGTATGACTGAGGAAAACCCCTGGGAAAAACCTCAGTCAAGATGGACGGCCGCTGGGATTGAACCCACTGAAATAATTTTGTATTATCAAATAGAATGAAAGATTACAATCCCTACAAATGATGTTCACGTACATAAGATCACTTCTCAAGGAATCTTACCTATTATATTATTGATTTATTCTAACCACAGGAACAAGACCGGTCAACGGATTTGACCACCGGGGCAGTTGGATCAAGATTTGATCATCGGGTTTCCGAGTTGACTCAGTCTTATGATTTCGATCAAGAGTGGTTTCGGACCGGGCCACCTATGTTCGGGTTAGGCGTGGTTACCGAAAGTGACCCGGTTTCGGCTCTGGTCACAGGGTGACTACGACAGTTTGTGTTAAATCAGCCCAACAAACATTGTTGATTTTGCTGATTCAGCACAATGGATTTGTTGTCAGTGTTGATTCAACACTATGCTAGTACTAGTAAGACCCTTCCATTGTGTTGAGTCACCAAAATGAACACAGGTTGTTGTGTTGTTTTACCACTAGTTGCTCTGGGATACCGGAAAATGTTAAATTAACAAGGAGAGGGACTTGGCTACGGCTGCCTACAAAATAAGCGTTCAATTTAACATGAATTTCAAACATTTCTGTGAATATCATGGTTTTATGTGCTTACTTCGAAAATATGACTCAATAACCCCTTAAACACAATACATGGCACAGTAAAAGTAAATAACTGAAGGCTCCACGACGTATTGTTTCTTAGAAATGAAGATGTTTTAGTAGCCCATGTAACAACTTTCTTATGGAACTTTCTATTATAATATTCCTTATTTGTAAACAGAAAATAGCACGCATGGTTTTCACTTAAATACCTTCATAATTCCACGAAATATGTTGAAGGGGCTATTGAGTTATTTTTTTCAAAAGAACCACATGAAATTATGATATTCCTAGAAATGTGTGAAAATCCATATTGAACGCTTATTTTGCAGGCCGTCGTAGACTACTCCCTCTTCCTCTTAACACAGCCATGTTCTTTGCAGTGGAGGGACATGACAAACTCATAGTTAGTCAAATGGTCCGAGCGGAATAAAGTCTAATCAAAAAGATTCTTGATTCAGTCCTTCAGCTAGCTTTTAAGCAATGTCGTAATCCTTTCGCCTAGCAAAGAAACAAGAAGTTTCACGTTCAATCGAAGAGGTGTTCTGTAACCTTTCTTTCCAAATTTTAAAAAAAGACTCTCAGCAAAATTAGGACAGCGCCTCCAAAAGTTTTATCTATTAAAGAACATGCTGCGTGTAATGACACGATGTACCAACAGCGGAGATAATTCCTCAACGTACTTCAATTTGTGATGGAGAACGCTCAACATCAGAGACTCAGTCTATTGTGTGGAATACACGCGTCCTATTGATGCACAAACGCTGCGAACTATGTTGTTAACGGCCCTCCTTCACTTTCTAAAAGTTTTCAAAATATTTCAAAATCTAATAGCATTATCAACATTTTAAGATGATAGCGCACTAGCTTACAAATTACTATAAATACAATGGGCAGCGATCTCGATCTTGTCCATTGATGAGTGATACGTTTTCAAAGATTACGACGTCTTTATGTAATTGAAGTCTCAGCACTCATCAATCGGCAAGATTTCGAGATCGCTCTCCATTGTATGTCATAGTAATTTGTAAGCTCTAGTGCGCTATGCGCTTACATTTTGTATTGTACTCTAAGTTTTTGAAATATTTTTAAAAAATGTTAAGATGCGGGGTTTGGTTTGGAGCCAGGAAATGCGCTATACATCGGAAAAGTTATTTAAACGGAGAAACCGCTCGGTATAACGTTGTGTATAATACCAAACGCAGCTGTGTGGGGAGGGCAGCTGTGGCTCAGGCCAAGATAGGGAAGGGGAGATGATGTGGGAAGTCCGCTAAGGTACCATCCTAGCATTATCCTGATGCGACCGACGAGAAACTTCGGAGGAGTGTCAGCCAAGATGACCAGCCCTGAAAGCTTACATCCTTGATTTAAAACAAGGTGGTTAGTAAATACACGCAATATTTCAGGCTGTCGAACAAGGATGAAAATTGATTGTTAATCGTTGTCAAAATATGGAGGAAATGAAGAAGAGTGTCAAAGTTAGAAGCACCCAAGATTAGCAAGGTATCGTCACAAATGGCATATCTCCATAGATAACTACTTAATCCGTGTCGGCTAAGCAAATGACAATCGGAAGTTGTATCTAAAGAATGTATTTGAGCAAAATTCATGGTTAATTTTATTGAAGTGTTTAATTTTGCCCTGAATATTTTCGATGTACGTTTGATTGAATCCGTGGATGCAGCATGTCGACTGTATTATACGAATAAACATACAAGGACCAAGCAGACTGTACCTGTATATTATTTATTTATAATTAAAACTATGTTTTAAGTACGCCTTTTCATTTTAAGAATAGAAGTGATGATAGCCTTCAGAAGAACTGTTTCTGAGAAGAAAAAAAATAAGTGTTTAATGCCGATGGGTTGGGTATCTCGTAATTTTCGTTTTCCTTAGAAGGCCCGTAGATGATGCTCATCCTCTTTGTGAAAGAATTAAAGCGGCGAACGCGGTAATTATGGTTGCCGCCATACAATGCTTTGATTGCTTGCTATTGTCCGATAACTCTTTGCTATGCCCTTATTCTTCCAATTCCTTCGGCTTATATGGCAGTGACGTCAAAGATTACGTAACGATAAGCAATCTTTCTACCGTTTTGGTTGTCATAATTTCGTTTGTGTGCGAGAAAGATCCTCATTAAAAGGGGTGCAGCAGAACATCAATGGAAAGAATAGATCCAGGTAATTACTGCACTCTATACACGGAGGGAGTCTCCAGAATATACGTTGCAAATGCGTTTAACGTTCATACAATGGAAACATCATTATAAGCTATTTGGCTCCGCGGGTTAAAAAGAGTTCCTTTACGTAAGCTGTAATAACAAGCTTTTACTATTTCTTTTAGCAGAAAATTATTTCCTCAAGGAAACATGGAAAGGTATAAGATGTCTTTGAAAATCATAGATAGGACTTTTTGAAGTATTGGAATCCCGGATGATCTATTCTCATCACGAATAAATCACGAATCTATTCAAAATTGTTAGACGTTTGTGGTGTAACACCTCCCTTTAGTCGGGTTTAGCTCTAAGTGCATTCAAAGATGATACATGCTCTCAGCCGTTACTAAAGAAACTCAATTTTCGTGATATTACACTAAAAGTGATCAAACACCAGTATTATTTACTTAATAATACGGCAATTAAACTCCAGAAAGGTAGTTCAGACTTATCATGGCTCGGGCTCACGGGCGGAATTGTTTCTACTGTATCGGGAAATTTGATTTAACCGACATTTAGGTTGTACTGCGTTCTTTATTATTATTATGTGGGTTACATGCGTAGGACCAACACGGCGTTGGCCCAACACGGCATAGGACCAACACGGAACCAAGACGGGTTGGACCAACACTGTAATTTTTGTAAAAAAAAAAAAAAAAAAAAACTAGCGGTCGTAGGGGGTGCGGCGTTGGACCAACACAGGTTTTTGCCCTGGGGTGTTGGTCATACGCCGGTTCTTGCTGCTTGAGAGACTGTTGGTCCAACGCCGCATCCCCTTATTATGTGACACCCAGTGCCGAAAACTCCCCTCATTGTAATCAACCAATTAATGGTAGACAAAAACATTAAAATGTAACATATGTTACTATAAATACCATGTACCCTGCGTGGATTATTCAATTCAGGATGCTGCTGTAGTGCAAACTCTTATTTTGCTTCTTACATTGAATTGTATATTCAATTAATACTATGCTCCTATATTCACGCAACTACACGTAACATGAGAAAACCCGAGTGTCATTTAGATTCCAGTTATTCGGGGAGGTAGCTAAACGTTATCCTACAAAATCAGGTTTTATTAAATATACTGTATACAACATACAAGAATGTATTCAAAGATCGTTATTATTTATTCAGTGCTCCACATATATGAAATCAACCGTAACACTTTAAGTACCCATTGATGTCATAGAGTAACAATACTTATTTACCCTAGCAACCATACTTTAAAACATAAAATTACCTTCTTAATCAGCATGATTTGATATACCATTAATATAAGTCGAAAGACCATATCACTTTATACTATATGCACATGTAGTCTCTTAAAATCAACCTATTAATTCGTTATTAACATGATTTACTGTATCTACAAACTTCTGATATTCAATATACCACAAGAGCAACTATATTCTTCTTCAATTGAGAAATATAAATAATGCTGAAAATGCCTATTGTGTTGAAATGATGCATTCATTCTTAATTGGTAATGTTTCTCATTGTTATGACCATATAACACAAACATCAGTTTTTATATGGGAATCTTGAAGAGTACAATAAAAAAATATAAACTTTTAAAGACATACACTTCTTAAGCAATTCGTACTATATATATATATATATATTTGTTTTATGCATGACTAAAAAGAAAAGCATGAGGCACGCTCTCATATACAAGGGGTAGCACCACAAGTCCTAAAAGGCAAGAAGCCAATTTTCTGGATTCTGCACAAGTCCTAAAGTTTAGGGCTTCTGCAACTTAGGACTTCTGTAACTTAGGACTTATGTGAACGTTACAATCACTTTATAAAATCTTCAATCGGCGCTAGAGATAAATCTTTAAACCAGGCATATGCAACTTCCGACAGTGCGAAGGCCATCGACTTAAAACCTTATGAGGTCGCGGGCCGTTTTTGATACTGCACAATCTTTTGTCTGAGAATATTTTACTACCCCGCGTAAAAGGGCATTGCAGAAGTATTTCTGAGAAAATAATACGAAATAAAATAAATAATGACCAACTTGGCACAATTACTATCAAAGATTGGACCAATAGTTGAACAAAGAGGTCAAGTTAACATGATTTATTTGGATTTATTTGGATTTGGATCATGATTAGATATGAATGAAACCATTTTATAACTTTGAAGAGGTAGGAAGTTCAAAATTAAAATATAATAGTAGTTTATCATCAACTTAGTTTGCAACGTCTGGAATTCCTCAAGGATCCAGTATGGGTACCTTACTGTTTATCTTCATAAATGATCTGTTGTCTAAATTTGTCTGTGATACATTAATCTATGCGGATAATGTTAAGATCTTCAAATTAATTCTTTGAATGACCATATTGTATTGGAGAATGATTTTGAATATAGATGTTTCATGGTCAAGAATAAACTAAATGCCGTTTAATGTAAACAAAACAGTTGAAATGATTGTAACTAGAAAAACTAATCCATCTCATTTATCTTATAAAGTAATCGAGAAACCTATAATAATGAAAAATATGAAATATCTGGGTAATCACATTGATTCAAAAATTACATTTTACAAAACATATTGAAACAATAGTATCCAAACCTAAAAAGAAATAAGTTTAATAAAATAGATATTCAAAATAGCACGATATTTCAATGGTATAGCGTTATGTAAAGTGCTCTACTGTCCTCTTGTAAGGAGCCAGTTAGAGCATGCAAGTGTTACTTAGAGCTCTGACAGAAGATTGAGGCATTTCAAGTTTTTTTTCTTTTTTTTTTTCTCGTGGCTGAAGTGGAAATTTAAATCTATCTTTGAATTGACCTCTCTGCACGAAATTCTAAATATGTTGGGAATACTGAAAATGATTGACCGTAGGTTATCAGATTTTTTTTAAGTTCTTCATGGTAAACGTGGCTTAATAAATTTAATAGAAATAAAGGTTTCTGTGTATAACTCACGTATAAATGTCTTATTCTATCCAGTAATATGCCTATCTGTACAAACTTAAAGATACGCAAGAAATATTAAATTGTCTGATAATATTGATAATCTTGGAGATGATCTCTGTACTTTAATAAAAACAAAAATAAGAAAATGCTTAAATTGAGCTCTTAAACTGCTTCTGAATTTAGAAAATTAACAATTTTAGTGTCTATAATTCAGTACTTTAACGAAATTTTAAAAGGGTCAGGTGGGGTAAGTGTGACACGGGGTAAGTATGATCAGGATCCTTAAAATCGCTGAGATGTGATAAAAATCTGAAACTATTGTTCGTATTTGGGAAGCACCACAAAGAATATTATTTACCAGTATAAGCTCCATACAAGTAATAGTTTTTAGATAATGCAATTATCAAAAACGGAAGAAAATTAATTTGAAATCAAAATTGGACAACGATAACTTCAAATTTCAATAGCGCAATGAGTTTAATCCCGAGGGAAATGGGAATTCTCTCGTTTTTTAGCATAAAGTTAAAGCTTTCTCATGAGCGCAAATCCAACATTATGTTGATTGTGACTGTATATCCCTTGAACATACTTTTACCCCTCTATTTCACAGGTGTGGGTAAGTGTGATCTTGAAGAATACTTCTGATTGGATCACTTATTGTTTCCCTCTTGATGTATAAATTCTCCAACACAGAGGAGCCTACATTAAGAAGACTAAGAGAGGATTAGGTGGCCTATGCATAGTGGAGACTTTCGACATTGCATTAACTCAAGCTTTAAAAGGTGTTTTAGGTCTTGAAGTGTCAAGGAGGTTCAATATTTAATTTTCCACACTAATTTCATATGTAATAGGATAGAAGAGTAGGCCTGTAAGAAAAACTGACACTAAAGGTAGGTTGATAGCTGGTTATTGTAGAGCGGAGGGAGATCAACAGACAGTCCATTTACTGAAGAACAAGAACTTGATGAAAACCTAAAATGTATGACCAAGTGGGGTTCTCGCTAAACCTCAAGCGAGGTATTGAATGTATTTCACGAATAATACGAGGGTCATTTGAAAAGTTCTCGGAATGAAATACAAGACTCTGGGAAATCGCTTATCTTTCTACATAATCTCTCTCTTTACACTAATGCACTTGGTTAAACGATGTTTTGAAGCCATTGTCATTACCACTTCCCCACTGACTCAAAATACTACTGCACTGACGCTTGGAGACTCTTCGTCTGAAGAAACTTCAGGTCTGGCAAAGCATTATTTCAACTTCAAGAAGAGATGGAAGTCTGATCGAGCCAAATCTGGCGAATGAGGTGGGTGTGGCATCAAATCATAATCTAACGCATTGAGTTTTACCATTGCAACGACACTTGTATGGGCGCGAGCATTGTCGTGATGGAAGATTATATTCTTCTTTGCTAAACCGAGCCTTTTTTCTGTTATTTTTACCTTCAGTTGGCCTAAAACTGCGCATGGTATTCACCAGCATTGGTTTTACCTGGCGGAAGGTAGTCAATGAGTAGGATACCTTTTGCAACACCCCCCCACCCCCAAAGAAATGTTACATCTTTCCGGCAGACTTCACACATACGGCCTTTTTTTGGAAGTGGAGGACCAGAATGTTCCCATGGCTTTGACTGCACTTCCGTATCTGACGAAGTGTAGTAAACTACCAATTTACCATCGGTAGTTATGAATGGACCTAAACAGTCCAAATTCTTCACATTTCCACAGCAGTTAATGGCAACATATTGCAAGGTACTACCATGATCACACTTCTCCATACCATGTTCGAACTTACCTCGAATCCGGGATAAAAGTGATCGCGACACTTTGCATCGTACAACATATGTTTGCTAAAATATGAGTTATCATCATCATATTATTTATTATACATGCCCATTAAAGCTAAAACACAGTTCCTAGTTTGGTAAACTTTCAATATTCTATCTATTCAACATTTTTTATATAATCACTTTTCCAAAAAGCAAAAGTATACTGATCCTACTTACCTCGCCTGACCCTATTTCTTTTTAGTTTTACTGATTAATAAAAAAAGCGTTTGGCAAATTGAAATAAGTTATTTTTTCTGAATGATTTTAATTTAATATCATTAAAAAATAAAGTTAACGTAGCCTTCAGTTTGTTCCATGTGTATATTTGTAAGTTTTAAGCAATTTATGTAAATTAAAATCATTCAGAAAAAAGTAACTTATTTCAATTTGCCAAACGTTTTTTACTAATCAGTATAACTAAAAAAAAAAAAGTCAGGCGAGGTAAGTAGAATCTGTTCGTTGTAACGGAAGTCTCCTAGATTTTTCTTCTCTCCCATAAACTAAATTAAAGCAGTATCCGAAAAGCGCAATTGAATACTCTCGGTAAGGTCCTAGCAGATTTCCTTCCCAGTTCCCTTTACCATTAGAAATATGTAATCTAATCTGTCTAGAAATATTAACTGTTGGCGACACCGGATTCATATTTCATGATAAAACTTAGCATTAAGCAGGAAAATCTGATTAATTGACACTGCAAAAATCATTTTAAAAGGAAACTATCGAAAGGTTTCCGGTCTGTTCTTAAGACCTTACGAAAATATTAGATCCACCACCTGATGAGTGGACATTCAGGGAAAGAGCAAAGAAGTCTCACGTCTAAAAGTTAAATATATTTTTAATCTTAAGTAATGCTCAGCTTCTGTTCCTAGATTGAGTTCTTTTCGAAGCTCTTTTTTGTTTGTTTGTTTGTTTTATAATTTCGTTTCTTTTATCTTTTTAATGTCGAAAATATTGCCTTTGGTTATGGACATTAAATCTGGAATCTGGATATTTAAATATTAAACTAACGTTTGTTCCGTTTTCAATCAAACTTTGTTTTCCTATAAATTGGAAATTATTTTACTCAGACGCAAGCTTTTCTTTTATACTTTATAATTTTAAAGAAGTCTAGAAACAGGTTTTGAACAAACCACGGAAAATGAGATAGTTTTTTCGTGGATTTCAGATTTTCATGTAACCGGTCACGAGTTTTAGAAGAAAAAAAATGTCTATTTCCAGTAATCGACTTGCGTTGGAGTTTCTAACAGTATCAGACTTCGGAGCGCATGGTAGTTTTTGCCCACATAATATTAGAAATGGGAGGCCTTTCCTACCTCAATATTTTAAAATCAAGTTCTTGCTCTGAAATATCTGAGCCAGGGATTCGAATTTAGAATCTTGATGCTGATATCTCGTATAGCGTTGCTTGTCCAGTCTTGTTTATCATCGAATTGGATAAACATCAGTGAATCAGAATATATAAAAATTCACTGATGTTTATTACTATCCGAATTCTGATAGTGATCAGAATATATTACTATCATTCAGAGACTTCGTTAATTATAACTTTGTTTGTATCCAAACATGTTTATTGGATTCTACATTTTATCCAAATGCTTAACGAAAAATATCATATCCAGTATTCAGTTTTTTGGGGGCATACGCCTCCCCTCTGAATGTTCAGCATAGGTCGCTGCCGCTGATACCTGGAATATATAGAGAGTACGGAAGATATGGCAACAATTATTTTCGTTTTGATAACCTGCTCCTATCTTATTACTTCCTATTGTTTAAAAACTTGCCTACTTATCACGGGACGTCATAGAAGAAAGATCCTCGTGTCTGCACTCGTGTTTCTCAAACGAAACAAATACGTGAACAAGTATGATTAATTATAGTTATCAAGAATTCACTTCAAAAATATCTTCAAATCAATTGTTTAATCATCTGTCATATCTTGTTAACGTTCTTAAAAAAAATTTTTTCTTCAATTCGATTTCGGTTTGTTGTCCTTCCAGATTAGGAAAACTTGTCGAGTTTCCATCCGTATAGATCAAAATTTAAAATAAAATCACGTGACCAGTGATTCTGCCAGATCCCCTCCCTTATGTGTGGTTGTCATCCTCCCAGATTCTCGAGGGTCACCAACTTTAAATTTTCTACGGTAAAAAATCGATAGAAACAGTTCAAAACTTCAGTTACACCCTCCCAATTTTGACTTTACCCCCCCCCCAAAAAAAAAAAAAAAACTGAAAATCTTGGCGGATTCCCTGCATGTGACAAAGATATCAATGTGATTGGGCATTTTTAATAACCAATGGTTCTATGCAAAGACGATTCAGTTCTATTATTTACATTGGGAACAGCAGAAAATTATTGACAGTTAATACCTTGATTTCCACTGAATTCTGTACCTTTTGTTTGAGTATTAAGATGATGATTTGAGTCTCCTGCGTGACCTAGTCACTAGCATGCTCGACTTCAGTGTGAGCTGTCCCGGGTTCGATTTCCGGTGGGGGCTCAAAATTTCATTGCTAACCCAGCATCGCGAGAACAATTCGGAAGCTACTTGAATGAAAGAAGTAGCGGACTGTGGTCATGAAAATCAGACAGACGGCTGCGAAGAGGTGTTATGCTGACTACTTGAGCGTGTGTCTGACAGGGCCTTTAAGGGGTTGTTGCGCTACACAGCTTAGTTTTTTAAGATGCTAATTTACTTTGATCACCTAATTACGACCTTCTGAAATAGAGATTTATTTTAATTTGTATTACTATGCACGCAGCCGTTATAATTACAATAATTAGTGATTTGCGAGTAATTTTATATACATTACTAGCTGATTTGCCCGCCCGTTGGTGCGGGCTGAATAAAATATGTTGGCAACACTTAACAGTTGTACTGCTACTGCTAATGCTATAACAGCAGCAACAACTATTACTACTACTACAAATACTACAACTATAGCTAATACTACTACTACAACTGCTAGTGCTACTATTAGTAGCTACACTTACCTTACACTTTCTTCAAATCTTAGTAACTCAATCGAAATGTAAATTAAAATATAAATTATTAATTTATAATTTTGGTACAATCAAAAATTGAAATTAAAAATTTACAATATTTATCTCATTGTTATTTGCAAATAGAAATGATAATTTATTCCCTATGGGAAGTGATTCGTATTATTGTCATTAATTGTTCTTTGTCCTAAGGAATAAGCATTATAAATCAGTGTCAGAGGCAGGATTTTCGTGAGAAGGGGGCGCGGGTTGAGTAGACCAGGGACATTTTCGATATTTTCTCGCCAAGTAATTTTTATAAGTACAGGTTTGGAGAAAGGAGGAGCTTCCAAAGGAATGGAAAACCTTAATAATAGCTCCTAACTCACTCACTCTATGGCTTATGGAACTCGCAAGTTCATCGCCACAGTAACAAACGTTCGCCCAATTTATTAAAAAAGAGGCGATAAATCGGACTGTAATAATTACCGCGGAATCTCATTACTTCCAACATATTGCAAAGTTCTGAGTAATATCCTGCTAACTCGCATAAGTGTATACGTAGATGAAATAATTGGAGATCACCCATGTGGATTTACAAGAAATAGATCCACGTTAAACCAGATTTTCGCCTTGAGACAAATCTTACAGGAAAAAAAAAGGAATATAATGGGACTGTTCACCACTTATTCATTGACTTTAAGAAAGCATATAACTATATCAAAGTGAAAATTTGTACAATATCCTGGTACAATTTGGAATTCTGAAAAAACAAAAACAAACAAACAAAAAAAGAAAACATTGTTCAACTAGTGAGGATGTATCTCAGGGACCCGATATAAGCAGAGTACGGATAGGTAATAATATGTTTGTTTCGAGATTCGCAACGGATTGAAACAAGGCAATGCCTTGTCACTACTACTGTTTAACTTTGCGTTAGAATATGCAATTTTAAAAATTAAAGGGGACAAAAAGGGACTATCATTGAATGGTTTGAATCAACTGTTTGTATACGCGGATGATGTAGATTCAATAGGGGACGATATAGATATACTACAAAGTAACACCGATGTCATAGTAGAAGCGTGCAATGAGATAGGTCTACAGGTAAACATACAGAAAACAAAATACGTAAGCCGAAACACTGGGAATGAAGGAATGAGATACATAACAATTAAGAATGAGAACATGGAGAAAGTAAATAAATTTAATATTTGGGAGCATATGTAACAAGCAAAAACGAGGTCACGGAAGAAATAAAAAGTATGATAGCATATACTAACCACCACCCATGTCTCAACGCATGTCTCTACTAAGTCCAGAAACTCCTAAACTAGCGATTAATATCAAGGAAGTTGAAAATATACAGAACGGTTATTCTGGCGGCAATACTTTACGGTTGCGAAAGTTGGAGTACGACTCTAGGAGATGAACATAAATTACGAGTGTTTGAAAATAAGGTTTTGAGAAAGATATACGGGTAGAAACGGGACGGGGTGACTGTGGAATGGAGGAGACTGCATAATGAAGTACTTCACGGACTTTACGAACTCACCGGATGTTGTAAGAATAATGAAATCTTGACGACTAAGGTGGGCAGGCTTTGTAGCTCGGATGGGAGAGAAACGAAGATTATATTCCGTCGTGGTTGGTAAACCGGTGGGAAAGAGACCGTTGGGAAGAACGAGACGACGCTGAGAGGATAATATTAGGAGGTATCTTCGCGAGTAGGTGTTTGTGATGAAAACTGGCTTGAACTTGCGAGTTTCGTAAGCCATAGAGTATGTAAGAAGGTTTATCGTATTCCCCCTCAAATTGTTAAGTATTGTCATGGAATATGACACCGGTATCACCGAAAAGTATTTGTAGATAAATTAGATGTGTCTGGAAAGAAGGCTTTTCGTGAGATAAATTGTTAAAATAATACTATGAAAAATATTTTCCATTGAGGGTGCTCGCGCCGAGTTGCACGCCCGAATTCACCCCTTTTGTGGGTAGTGGTAACTTTTTAATGCAGTTAAAACTTCTAGACCTTAAGGAATATGTGTGTCAAATTTTATTGTAATCCGTCAAAGGATGTGGAAGTGCATAGCGTTCAAACACAGACCCTGAATGGTGTGGGGTGCTATTGGATTCCGTTTCCGTTCGTATCTCCTACTCATTGACGGACATGTGATCAGCTAACGGTCCATTGACAATACGTTAAGCTCGGTTGTGGTCCCTTTAGTGCAGGCCCTGCTGGGAACAACATTCTAGCAGTATAATCGCTCCAGCATGTGGCACGTGATGTCCTAGTTTTCCTGGCTGAACACAATGTTCCTCTGCTTCTTTGGCCGGCGCGTTCACCTGATCTCTCGTTGATAGAATACTTCTGTTCCATGATTGCATAACGTCTCTCACTCCAGCGACCTCCCCCAGCTACGGTTGATGAGAATGTCGATGAGGCATGGCTTGCCATACCCCAGGAGGGCATGAAAAGGCCCATTCTCTGTATGCCTCGCCATGTTGCATCTCATGGTGGGCCTAGAGGCTACTGACCTTCGGCAGTTCTGTGCCACTGTCGCCACGTTGTCGCACAGAGCAGTAAGTTTAATCATTTGCTGCTTGTGCTTTACGGTAGTTATGTGCCAAAGTTGGGGCTGCTATCTTCTCTCCTTCTTGTGTTTAGATTTCACATACAAGAGCGACAAAAATGGTTTGTTGATTCGACAATGACCTATTGAAAGTAGTGAACGTTGCTTTCTTTTTTTGTTACATGCAAGAGTTAAAAACATAATTATTTAATTATTTATTGGCGTGGTGCAATGTCTGATTGCACGTTTGTTGGAAATACACGCTCCTGACCACAAGCATTGTCCACCGAAGCGAGATGTGTTACATCACAACCTCAGTACAAGTCCAAAGGACAGGGTGTGCTATCTAGTCAGTCAATAAATTTAACGATGTTGAAGAGGGTCGTCTCAACCTGAATCAAGAACATTATTTTTTTTTTTCAGCTTGTTTTCGATCGAATACTGACTGGTCTTGTAGTCATGCTTTGGGACGTTCACCTAGATGACTACAGAATTTGGTTGGTTATGAAAGGAAAGCCGAGATTAACTTCTGTTGCTACCTAACGACAGCACATCTGTAGCGTGTATTAACTGCAAAAGTGAGAATACTCCTCACCAAAGATTAGGACCCACTACTCTCTCTTTTCTTATAAGTGTAGAGAACTATGTGGAATAGTTTCTTTTTAATGATGTGGAATAAACACTAATAATTTTATGATAATATGTTGCAATACATTCAGAAAACATTACATATAAATTTATGATAATTCTATAGTAATTGGGAGAATAAATCAACGAAGGAGTAACACGCAAATAAACTCTATAGCTTGACTGCATGTTCCCTCTACAGGCATCTTTTGGTTTCATTACCATCTGAAACACTCTGGTACTCTTCGACACCGCATGTAACTGGAAGTTTCCAAATGATTTTTGTTGTAAAGCGGTTTTGCACCTACAATAAGTTACCATTGAATGATGTCATGTTCATTACACCAGTGAAATCCATAGGTAATCGTTAGGTTTAATCACTGCAGTTCCTGTAATGACTGCCGCGAAGATAAGATCTTATTTATATACATTTTCTGATATCGGAACGGAACTTCTATAACAATGGACGTCAATGTGTGTATACTGTGTCATTTCCTTGCGTCAGACACACACACACGTGCAGAAACTTGTAGTAATTTCCTTGTTTGGTAGATCCAATATGACTGTTGACATAATCTTCATATTCGCAAAAGAAAAAGGAGTAACTTATGTCTCATGAATAATCAAGCCAAGATGTGTGCTTTGAAATGACTTCCTTTAAAAATTGTAATTACAGTAGACGCTCTTTAATCCGGCACCTTTGGGACTATGGCCGTGCCGGATTATCGAACGTCAATAGAGTTTTAACGGGAATAGCAAAAATACAGTACAATTATATTTAAAATAAGTTGTGTATGTAATAAGCTGCTCTATGACGAAAAAAAAATTCTAAAAAAGTCAACAAACTCTCGAATCCATCCGAAAAAAATCCGAACGCAAGCAGCTTGATCGGTGCCGGACCGAATAATGCCGGATTAAAGAAGCCTCCGTCCCTATGGTGCGAGGGGCGTGTATGTGAGTTTCATATATTTTTTTTAAGATACTGGACAAATGACAAGCAATAATGAAATTTTGGTAAGCGACCTCAATAATACATGGAATTAGAATAGCCGTAACTGGTGATGTCATACGCCTACGCAGTTACGAGTATTCTAATTTCTCAGCTGAAATAAACTGTCAAAATGTCAAATAGTTGATTTGATACACATTTACAAGTATTTTGGGGACCGCTTTCTAAAATTTCATTTGCTTAACATTTGTACAGTATCTTTAAAAATATGAAAGTTCACACACACACTCTCACAGCGTAGATAGGCTACGGAGGCCTCTTAAAGAGTGCCTAGAGCGAATGTGCTGAACCCCCCTCCCCCCCCACAAAATCCGGATTAAAGAGCACCTACTGTACTTGGGGAAACTCGAATAGCTGCTATGTTAGATAGATAGATATGAACTAGAGCATATTTCCACAACCTAAGGATGCTGTAGGAGACAGGAAAACGGAAGAAGCCTTTCTGTTTACTATTTTCGTTTAAAGAAAGACAGAAATTCAGTTAATATTTCTCGGGTGCTTGTGCAAAAACTGTTAAGTCACAAAATCTTAGTTTTGAAAGTTGGATATGCATAGCACTTTCCTGCTTTGTTGCATTTACTGTGCGCTAGATAATTGTTTATATTAATATGTTGTGCTCTTGGCCTAGCACTAAAGAAGCTTTCTATATACCCTGGACACCACTTCCTGAGGAGAATAACAAAGTCTGAGAGAATTAGGCTTCCTAGCGATATTCCAAGTGCCAATAAAGGCACATGCAACAGAAAAAGAGAGACTAAGCTCTTGAGAACCAATCGGTCAAACAACAGACAGGGAAAGGCGAAATAACAAGGCGCGGTCGTCGGTCCAGATTTTGTACCTGTTAATATTTATAAATGCTTCCTGCGGGACTGGAGCACTTTGATTCATATGTTCAGTGAAGAAGTATAATAATAAAATTTGTTAACACTGATCAATTTCTGAAACTAATATTAAGCGATGCAGGGTCTCGTTCCTTACCTTGTGGCTATGCAACCCTATCATCCTGACAACGCTGCGGGCTGCCTAAACGCCATTTCCATTTTAATAAAAGAATAAAACACAAACCACAGAAATTATCTACCTTGGCGGTCGCTTAGAAAATTCTAAGAAAATAGCTCTGCTACGGAGCATTAGATAGATACGAGTGAAAGATCTGAAGAGGCCTATATTTGCAGCATAATATTCAATAGTTTACATACCTCAGGACACTATTCATTCACGCTCATCATTGATCAATCATGGACCGAGACTTTTGAATAAAACATGTTAACAAAAATCGGATAAGTCTGCTAAAGATCGAATCACGCATGGGATACTTTAGAATCGACGAAGAATAACATACAAACATGTCTCACGAAGTTCCGACAGATAATAATTAGTTTCCGCGGTGGTTGAACAGAATCGCTTTCATACTAGAACGAAATTTCGAGATTGAAACGCTACTAAAAAAGAGTAATACAATAATTTCGAATGCAGACTCTCTCTTCGGAGGTGGGGCCTCCAGAGGCTATATGCTAGGCACCCTTCTCTTCAGCAAGAGTTACATCGTTACTGACGTGAATTTCATGCATCGGAGAGATAGTTGGAGAGGTTAAGTGCTTGGCTCGAAGATCTGACGCGAACTGTGTCTGTAACTTCTCTTCTGGAGCATATATCGCTTGCCAAGCTGGTCAGCAAAACCCTTCCCACAAACTTTTTGCGATTTGGGAGAACCAGTGGAAAACTCTTTACAAAATAGAGCAACTTTTCTTTCTAGCCTCGTTGATTCATCTGTAAAAGCTGGAGCTTACTGTAAGATTGCCTCTAAAAACTGACTAAGGGTCAGTTCTACAATCCACCGCTAAACTTCTAGTCGGCGCTAAGTTGAGGCCAAGTCTGATTTTGGCCAATAAGAGTACGCAAAATGAGAGTTGGCCCTGAAAAGAAGTTTAGTGGTCGATTGTAGAACTGACCCTAAAAGAATTAACACTAGATCGGAGACAAAATTATTTGTAAATTATTTAAACTGCAATACGCAAGAATAAAAATACATACGAATAATTGCTTTCGAAGTTACCTCATTGCAAAAAATAAGTTTAGTAAAATATTATTATTTATTTCGATAAATACTTAAACTTGATCTGCTTATTATTTATATGAATTAACAAGGAACAGATCGACGGAGCGTATCTGTTACAACTTCTAGAAATTCACAGTAGGTTAACACATTTCTTTTTTAAATGGGTAGAACTTAGCTGACTAGGCCCTATATACATAATTGTAGTTTGTTTTTTGTTTTTTTTTAATTTAGAGAATGTGAAATCTCATTTTCGGAAACTTTGGAATTTGCACAAGCACCCGAGATTTATTACTTTCAGACAATCTTCTTTTAAGTTATAAATCACACGGAATCAAGGATATATGAACAATACTTTAAACTTATTTCTCCTCAAAAATGTCCTTCCATCAGTGTTGGATATAGAGAGGGGACGCGGGCGGCCTCCCTCCTCAAGGGAATATATAGTATTTGAACAAGTTACTTCAGAGAAAGCTTTGGATTTTGAGGGACAAATCTAATTTCTCTATAAAGATCAACTTTTGGTAATAGCTCGTTCATATTCCATGATAAAACTTAGTAATAAGCAGGGAAATAGGATAAAAGTTATACTTAAAATATTTATTTAGCAGGAATATATCTGAATGCTTCCTTTGCCTATTCCTCAGACTTGACCCCCACCCCCCAAAACGAAAATCATAGATCCGCCTCTGCCTTCTATACGTAGTGGTCAGACTATGATAAAGCAATCTTGATACGCAGTGCTGGTCTCCTGCCTTGGATGATCTCACTTTAATCGCGATAAATACCATTCTTTGCACACCACCGTTTTTCAGTTTTCTATAAAACTTTGCATTTTTCGTAAACAAGAGTCCTTTCCTTTCCAGAGACATCAGCTTTAGTTTGATTTTTTTTTCTTTTAAGTTTCTATTCGGTTCAATAATATTTATTTTTGGAAATTAAAACTGAAACCCGGTTTTCAGATAATCCCGTAATATTGGAGGTTGGAATTCCTCCCCCCCCCCCCTAAATAATCAGCATCCGGTTACGGACATCCATAGTTTCCATACAACAAACTTTCTTCAAAAGTCGGTCGTCTCGCCTAAACAAGAAATTAGATGAAATGTTGAAGCTCTTTTCCTACGAAGCTTGGGGAAGGGGAATCGTTTAATAACCACGATTCTAACTACACGAAATGATTATTAAAGCTTTTATATTGGCAATACGCGTGCCGCAACAACTTGTCTGTTTTCTGCAATAAACACTGTTTACGAGTGTGCGAAAATGAGGTCAAGCAAGCAATGGCGTGTTGTAAAACCCTTTGTTATTTCATTGGAATAGAACGCTTTTCACTTCTTCGAAATTTCACAGCTGTGGTCCTCTACAAATATATTTTTTTTATTAATTGTGTTTTCGTTAGACCGTTTATGATAAACTTGTACGGTGCTTGCAAAACTATCCCCCTTGTTTAGCCATCCTTAGCACTTGCTAGTTGCTACCTTGTGTTCATTTCCAGTGCTCTACATTTTGTTAGCACATTACCTGAGCAATGTGGATAATTGTTAGCCTGATACTCATCTGAAAATTGTTCTAATATTTTCGGTGTGTTGATAGGATAGTCGTTTACTGCTCACATGATTGCTCTTTCATTCGTTATTCCAGTATTTGAACTTTGATTAACGATTCCAAGAAAACATTTCAACCGGAGTATTAATTATTTCAGTGAACATTTAAAACATTTTATAATAAACAGTTCCAGTAGCTATATATTTCAGCTACTTTACAAACTTTCTAATATATATTTCAACGTCTAAGTAAGTCTTGCCATAAATTTACATTATTGAGAGAGATAATGTATGACATTAGTATGCCTAGTTGATTGAAAAGTCTGGAAATTCTCTGTTCTTGAAACGGTGCAAGAACAGATTATTACAGACTTTTTAATCAACTACACTTAGTAATGTCAAAAAATCTCATCTCATAAATGCCCCTAAAAATATGGCAAAACTGACGTCACTAATGTACTATTACAATTCTAGCCCAAATTGATACGTTACGTACATGATAACCTTATTAATAAAATCGAGCAAGATTCAAAATGGCCGACTTAAAGATGGCGGCCATTACGAACGTACCCTCTAAAAGATAGCACATTGACCCGGTATCTATTCATATGTATTTGTTTTCCTTTATTTCAAGCATTTCACAAATAAATATGTGTTTTCAGTCTTAGATCACACTATTGCAACTTTTGGACACTGCGCCCGTCTTTATGGACGAAATCACTTTTATTCGTGCTTTCTGGTGTTTTCCTGATATACTCTCCTCCTCCTACCAAGGTTGGTCGAAAAGGTAGTGTGAACCATTGTTAGATTTACTTGTAGGAGCAATTTGTTAAAACTCATAAATAAATTCAAATTCAGAACGATTTTCTTCTGGAATGTCTGCAAACAATCAAACGTTTCATATTTGAAATATTGTTTTTATTCAATTTCATGGTACATTCCATGAAGAAAAGATGGCATTAACTCTGTCTTCATACAATACACAGCCTGTGCATATAATGCAATTATTTATATTTTCTCTCCCCTTTGGAATTCTAAACACTTTCAGAAAGTGTTCTCAGCGAAAGTGATGAAACATTAAAAGCAACAAACATTACTTATAAACACAATGTGTGTCTACCTAGTAGATGTTACAATGCTCGTTAATAATTTAATAGTTAAGACCGCAAAATTGCCGTGATTGATGTGGAAAACTGTGTGACAATAATTGAATGCAGTAATTTACAATAAAAAAAAAAACTTTCTTTTGAAATGAAAAATATACCCCTATGCGAGAGAAAATAATAATTCTCATGGAAAATATGACAACACTGGCCATTGCAGCAGAAACCTCAAGGCCGGTTTCCGCAGCTCCTATCTTCTGTTGTAGTCATCAGAAGATGCATTTATGACTTCTATAGGAGGAGCCAATTGCGTAACCAGGGAAATAAAAAATGAAAGAAAAGTGAGACGAAAACTACTCGTTCGCGCGCGCGAGCACACATGCACAACCACATAGAAATAACACGAACCAAGATGATGATGATTACAACCGCTGCGTCGAGTGCTCTCAGCGAAGGTAATTAATCCCCTTCTTTCAATTCTCTGGAGAATTAACTGAAGTCGGGATTGGGTTGAATAACCCTTCAGCTATTTAGCCAGTAAATGTTTCTGGGAAGTCTCCTCTCTCTTCAATTTTGAAAAATATAAGACCGCGTGATGTAGTACCAAAGTCACGGATTTTGGATTCACATTGAAGTGGCAAGCAGGTTCTAGCCCTGTTACCCAGGGCTGAAACATCTCAGCGGGTCATTCGAGTTGTTTGATATAGGTTCACTAGGTTCACTGGGTCTGTGCTTGGACCGAGCCTGACCTGCGGATTTCATTTCGACCCAGTGGCCCGATTTCGACTTGGTAACCGGGAAGGCAGGGCAGAGTTCTAATTCTTTATTATACACTGTTGTGGTTGAACAGTGTTTCTTCAAGGAGTTGACCGCGACGGGGGTTTTATCCCCAGGTTACAAAAAAATTGGACGTCGAAAAGTTCCTAATGACAACAATAATATATGGAAATAGGCATGTCAAGAAATAGTAACAGATGGTTCATAGATTCTCCTGGGATAAAATATTCCGGAGGTAAACTAGTCCCTCATTTGGATCTCCGGGGCGAGGGACTGCTTCAGGGGGCTCCAAGAACAGGATTAGAAGGGATTTACACAAAGTAGGTGTTTGTGATGAAAACTGGCTAGATCTTGCTCAAGATAGATCCTATGGCAAACGTTTGTTACTGCAGCGATGAACTTGCGAGTAAAGTAAGTAGTTAATATTAGTCCACTCAGTATTATTGTAAACGAATCAATGAAAAATACATAATATTTATGGTGACCGTTCATAACATTGCTTCTGTTTACAGTAGAGTCTCGTTTATCCGACATTCCGTATTATCGGACATACCATCGCCAAAGAAAAGCATCAATCGACAACAAAGACTGCATTTGTGAACGTAGTCTATTTTTTGTTACTCCCGACTGGACCGCGTGGCGTGCCCGTCTACTCTGTGACTCACGGGTCTGTCATTCAGTGCGTGAAGGAGGATGATCATTTTGAAATAACTGATGAAATGAATGTTTCTTGTTTTATTGTAAAAATGATTATTAGGTTGGTAATGTGTAAAATTATAACATAGTTTGACGTTTAATAAGTTTTTTCTTAACACCTCCGTATTATCCGACATTTTCGCTTATCCGACGTTCTGCCGGCCCGTTTATGTCGGATAAGCGAGAGACTACTGTAAAGCAAGTCACTGTGCTGACACTACTATGTACTGTCACTGTTTAAAGCAAAGAACTCTTAATGGTAACAGCAAGTTTCTTCTGCGTCACTCATCCGGGGATTTGGCTATATCAATTAGATCTCGGGTTAGGGCGTCCCCCCCCCCTCCCTCTGAGTCTACGCCTGACCTTAAGTTTATATTATACACTTATTTGCTTTTCTTTACAGGACTTTTTTTTTAAAAGATAGTATCGATAATAGAACATAAAAATTTCGTAATTTTGAATTTGTAATTACCTGAACAGAATCAGTAGTATTTGAAGGCAAAGGCTGTAACAAGAGATGGCTTTTGAAGAAAAGCGTTTATTTGATCGCTTCTTCTACAGCTTCTAATTACCGTCTTGTAATGATTTATGAGTCATTTGAAAGCCTATAAATCACATATTGAAGTGTATGTTAATTGAATGATCATAACGCGTCATGTGAAACAAGAAAAAAAAAAACTGGAAAAGACAAAAACGTGCTGCAAAGATAAACTTTCGCATTCTCACTCTCTTCCATCAGTTGGTTGTACCTAGAAAGCTTGGAAAACTTTGTTTGTATCTGGAGGAACTTTACATTTAGAATTGTGATTTTACGAAATATTCGATTTGTGTTTTTTGCTGAAATCCCAACGACGCCTCGGTCTTCACAACGGCCTCTTTCCCTCCGGCTGACTAGGCTTTTTCCCCATCCGAGCTACATCTTCGTGATTTCATTATTTTTATAATGTCGGTTAAATCATACAGTCTGTGAAGTTCTTCTTTCTGCAGTTCTTCAATAGAAGAGATCTTCGAGAGGCAGATGTTCAAGATGAAAACTTAATGTTACCCAGGATAGAATCCAATGGTGAACGTTTGTTACTGCAGCGATGAACTTGCGAGATCCGTAAGCCATGGCATTAGTTAGTTTTGTTGAAATGCTAGGATTCAAAACTATTCGGTTCTGATAAATGATTAAGTTTATTTCAACTAGGTTAATATTTCATTATCTATATAGCTTTGCTTCTAGTAAGTGGCCGAAAGCCCAAATAGTTTGTGAACCAAACAGCACTTCCATCTGGCGTCTAGCATGATGTTCTTACTCAAATGTCAAATCCCAATAATGGTCAGGGGTAGTACATAAAGTTCATGCTGGCACGGACACGTAAAATTATATTCTCTCATCAAGATACCATCACAGTTCTAATCTAATTATTTTATGAATAAAACTCAGTTTTTTTGTAACGTACTTATTCCAATTCATTCTTTTGTATTCTTCATGACAATGTGTCAATAAAACAAGCCGTTCTTACCATATTTAATTATATATCCAAGTTTCATCTAATTTTTGTAGTTACATTCTCATAAGAACATCCATTCAGAATATGAGCCTTGTCTCCTATGTTATTATTTTCATAATATGTTTTAATATTGCTGGTCATTCAACGCCACATTTTAAAACTTGCGCTGACATTTTTCCACAATTGTCAGTTGTTTAATCAACAAACTAAACATTAATTAAGCTGTTGCCCTAACATCATACTATTGTCAAATCATAATAAATTAGTACATCAGACAAACTAATTCCCATTTCACATCCTATCCATTTTGATACAAATTTTAATAAGATTTTATACAATTAGTATAAAAATTTTAGCATTACTTATTGCAAACTTAAATTAAGCAAGAGTTAGACGTACTTGGGTAATGTCTAAAAAGAGACGTGCAGTGAACACAGTATTTCATTAGCTGGACCGTGGAAATGCTGAACACAATTTGGTTGAGCCGCGACCTACAAAACGTTGAGAAACATGGCATAGACTACAACTTTCAAAATGTCAACTCCTCAATTTCAGATCTAACGCCTGGGACAGGACTATTGTAAACCACCCGGATTTCCAGGGTGGTTGACTTTGCCGCCGGACAATCGGGTCAGGACTACCCTTCGGGCAGAACACCCAGAACCATCAGAACGCAACAACATGAATGCATTGTCCCAATATATATCTCATTACTGTTTAATAATGAACATAAGTCAATTATGTACTCACTCCCACAAGTTATATCAGGAGCTACCGTACGTAATTTTAAATTATAATTCTGGTGGTGATAACTTTACAAGAAAAGGTAAACAGCCTTTAAAAAAATGCGCTAAGAAGTAGAAAATAATGAACGCAACAATTAAGAGAAACTTATTAATTAACGTTTATACAACATTCTTGAGGTCTATACAAAATTTGATGGAGCTGAAGAAATCTTAAGTTAAACAAATTGTCTGCCTTAACATCACACCCACTTCAAGAATGTAAAATGTTTCGTACTCTTAACTATTGTGTTCATTATTTTCCACTTTCAATGCATGTCACATGTCTGAGGGATTACGCCCTTTGGCGAGCACTTTTGAGAGCAGTGAAGAGGAAGGTAGCGTTCAGGACCTGTGTCTAAGTACGGACTTTTCGCTGGTGAAAGAAAAGCGCCGGAAACGCCAGTCAGGATAGCGGGCAGCAGGGCTTGACTTACATGCTTCCGGGGCCAATCTGAAGTTTAAGACTGTAAACTCTAGACCGGTGTTCCTCAATCTCTTTAAATTCAAGGATCAGTAACATGTCTGAAACAATTCTACGACCCACTAAGTTGTGTGAGCCTGTTTTCTTAAGTATGTGTTTTACTGACATTTGAGGTATCCTATGCAATTTTTAACATAATAAATCTTAGGTCATGTTTGGAATACCTACAGAAACACAGTAAAATAAAGTAGCTAAAAGTTTAAAGTGAATCATCACTGAACAGACTTCTAATCTATATTAGATTTACTTTTTTACGTCTGACTGCGGGCCACAGGTTCAGAAACGCTGCTCTATACCATGGGGCTGGATACAGTCTCTACTTTTCCCCTATTCATTCACTTCTTTATAATGAAAGCCGTATTGATTTATACTGACACTTAGCACTACTAACAATAATCCTTAATCAGTTCTCTACCGGGCTAATGGTGAAGGTTGCTCCTGTTTTGCGATCGGCTTTGTTTCATCATTCTTACTGACTACTGAGGTTTCCGTTTTCAGTCACACTGATTGGGTATCGGGATGGCTGATATTGCTTTTCTTCTTCCTTGGACAGAAGAGTTAAAATATGGATCAAGGGGCCTGGTGTTCTGATCAGACCGCCCATTTCATTGCCCATCAATAACATTCGAAAATCCTAATGCTTTTGAAGGCTTTGAGTAATCTCTTGATAAATGTTCTGTCCCAGGGAAGGGGAGTTCTAGCGAGAGGAAGGATGGTATAATTAAGCTCTTTTTATTTTCCAGTTGTGAACGTATTCTCAATTCGTGTACAGTGGAGTGGGTGTGCGGGCATTTCGGGTCATGTCATGTCCCACCCTCGAACTATTAAGCGCAATTACGGCTCTTTTTTTTCATATGACGACACTGAATATTGACATTGTAAAATGCCAAAAGAAGGCAAAGCAGTTCGAAAGATAAGAAGAAAAGAATGGTCATGACACGATTCTGTTTGTAATTCAATGAGAGTTCTACGATTCTGCCAGCCAAAAGAACGAGCCCTACTTTTGGGAACGATCCCTGAATGTTTAAAAGCGACCGTAACATACATGAAATTCTAATCGACTGTCACTCATTTCATTTTAGTTCTTTTTTCTCTTCGCCTGACATTCAGAGAGCTAATATATTTCATGTTAATATGGCAACAACGCTTTGCCGAAGGAGGTTTTTGAAAAGCAACAGCAACGTCGCATTGAGCTGAATACAACCACAACAACACACATGCATGATATATACACACACAGGAGATAAACCGGACGTACGCATGCATACAGAACTGTAGAGAAACACATTACATATGCGTCAAGATGTAGACATATATATACTCGTATATATATATACGTAAGTGGCAACATAAAACGACTTATCGGTTGCGTAGAAACCGAGATAGCTACGAGTTAACTTTTTCCTGCCACACGTTTTTTAAAGTGGCATTTGTTGTAACAAGCGGTCTGCTGGCTGTTCAGTTCGTTGTACAGAGAGTGGAAAAAGATAACGATGCGAGTTGTCCTTGTGCTGTGCCAGTGCTAGGTAATTAGTAATTACAGAACTAACAGCTGAATGAGGAGGCGCCGATAGACTTGACTGTGTACCACGTGTGTTGACAGCTTAGTTGCTCTGTGTGCTCTGTTACAAGCTCTCTAAATAAGACATTTGATTTCTGACATTTCTGTTGTGTTTTGGGAAGTGTGTCGAAGCTTCACAACAAAAAATTCTGTGACTCAGCAAAATTCGTTGGAAAAAATTGTATTCCCCTCTTCCCTTTTCCTGTTGTAGAAGGAATATGAAAAAAGTTCTGTTGTGCTTGTGCTGTGTGTGTGGCTCAGGGAATGCAAAATATGTAAGTAGTATCCAAACATGAATTTGTGTTCAAATATACATAACTAGTGAAGTGTTCTGGTTAATATCTTATATGAATGATCTACAGTGACCTGGTTGTAAACTTCGCCGTTATACCAAAAGAACTTAAAGAGGATGAAAACCATAAGAACCAAACGTGAACCAAGCTATACATACAAGCTTGAAACAGTTTATTAAAATGTAGCACGATGGAGAAACAGAACAAGTTTCCCAATTGTCCCGTTTCGTTTTCCTGTTTGTTTGAGAGTGAGTGTTCGTTGCTTGATAAGAAGGAAAAAGCCTAAGATGTGTGTTTAAAGCTTCGTAGATTTTTTTCTCGTAGATTGTGGCAAGAAGATTTGATAAAAAGAAAAAAATGCAGAAAATGAGAAAATCAAATACGTTTCGGAATCGCAGCTCCTATTTCTGTGTTGTTGGGTGCTCATTTATGGTTTATGGGTGCCAGTTTTAACCTTCTGTTGAGTGAATGAATTTTAGGGGAAACTGGAACGCTTGTTGCTGGTCAAAAGTGAAAAGCACTTTCCCCCCGCTGTATGATCCAAAATTAGTTTTTATTTCTGTATCGAAGGAAGGAGATCGCTTGTGAAACGAGTGCGCGTGGATACAGCATATAGATGTGTGTGTTGGTCCCGATAAAGAAGTGCTTCTGCTTCTGTGCATTGTTTCGGTTGAGAGATTTCCAGTGTGGCCCCTCGTTTCTTCCACGGGGGTGAGTTCGGAATGCCTGAGTGTAAATGTGTCACCTTGCCACGAGTCGAGGTGACTATATTACCTGAGGTCAGAGGTCATGCAACGAGAAGACGCGGAATGGCTCACAGTCGCTCGTCGTACCACCAAATTGCACCACTTTCGCCAGGCTATGATCAATACCAGAAGTCATTGTTGGAAGTCCCATGGCCTGCAGAGTATGGAGAGGCATCCAGCGATGACCTGAGCTCCGAATGGGATTCAGATGCCCCCGACCCACCACAATCATCAGTTAAGGTAGGTACATTATTCATTCGTATCGTATTAAGAATCTAAACAAAAATTGTGCGTTTTTACGTAGAGTGTACCGTCATTTTATTTTCCTATTGAGTGTTTATATGTGGGTAAACCTAAGGTTCTTTCTTCTAGCGTATATTCATACGATAAATGTCTGGTCGCTCGCAGATTTTTTTAAGATTCTTACTTTTTTCAGCGGGGCATGAAGGTCCATGCAAGTTTACGGATACTCTGATGTTGAACATTAAGAATTTACAACCAAAACATAGATCTTTCCAGACCTTCCCACCTCGAGTGTTCGATTTTTAGTGGGGGATTGTAGGAATTTCCCACTCTCTCTAAAAATCTTCCCTGGCTCTGTTTACAGTTATAGGCCTATACATCTAGCCTGGGATATGGACGATCCCAAAATACCGTATAATACATATCTCACGAATTCTTCCCCCTCTCTGGAAATTGCACAAATCGAACACTACCCTAACGTAAAAATGTAGAAACCTTGCAAAACTCTAATTAAACCCCTTTAATATTTGCTTAATTCCGGCCCCCCTAAAGTGAAGAACCTGGCAGATTCCTTGCTGTGACTTTAACAGTAAAAAAAAAAACTACGTTATTAATACAGTATTCAGTGCTGGATTAAGCTATTTGGTGGCCCTGGGCTAAAGACTCTGTTACTTGTAGTCTTAAAAGAAACTGATTTACCTTTGGGGCCCTGGGCGGCAGCGATTTATAAAATAACGACATTTATATGCATGGTGAAAATAGAAAAAAACTGTGACATAGCGATTATTCTGCACTGTTGATCAGGAACTTTGTGTTACTAGAAGACTACGACAAATATCACCTACAGGGGAACAAAATGTCGTTATACTAATATGAACAATCATACATGTATATTGAAAGCACGAAAACCATTTTTAATTTCCGTTACTGTAAACATTCGAGGATTTGCTTTTGCATTCACTCCAGAGATCTAGTGGAGGGTAAAACCAGAACAAATTCGATCTATCTATAGCGCGGTCATAGTAACTGATGTAAAGTGAAAACCGAAGAAGAAAGAATGTCCCGTAAGGCAATGAAAAGAAACCTTTACTTGATCACCCATCTATCGAATAGTGTCAGTTGGTTTTCCGTTTTCCTTATTGTCTAATGTGGAGGATAGGCGATTTCTTTTACAAATTGACAAAAATCTGTAAAGAAATTGACTGATTCAGTATGTCATACAAGCAATTTAAAAATAAAGAAACTACGCAAATATTGGGGTCACTGTACTTGGGCAAAACGCCTGTAGTGTAACATAAACACTCAAAAGCTTGCCATTCAGTGAGAAATTAATTGTATATCATATGCAACCCAACCAACACAAATATCATGTTGGTTGCATAAGGCTGTAGGATATGTGACCCCCTGTTGAGATTGCTAAAACCTATCCACAGGTAAAAACTGGTGGTGGGTGGAACCGAATCCGGAAGGAACCAGGAACTGGATCCTAAAAGAACCGGGTACTCAGGTCTAAGCTGCGGAAGTGGGGTCCAAACCACTCCGTTCAATGGACCCGTGACCACGTTCACAGAAAGCGAGAGCGCTAACCTCTCGGTCACCAGGAGGTCCCAGCACATTTTGAATTTCCAATCAAATTTAATTTGAAAATATGCCAGGGCTCGATTGAAAAATTTAAAAATGCGTATAGCCTATCGAAATAATTCGTCTACAGCCACTTTGATGGTCTATGCCAGGAATCTTCAGTTATTTTCTACAGGGATCCCCATTGATGGTAACATCGCAATAAAAAGGCCTTTGCCGTCCAGATAGTCGGGTATGAGTAAGACAGAACAGTAAGACTCGGAGGGCCGTAGCTCAGTTGGTAGAGCGTTGGCATGTCATTCGCGAGGTCCTGGGTTCTATATCAGTTGCCTACCATTCTCAATGTGGTTTTCCTCAGTCACGCCATGCATATTTCGAGATGGTACCTTCAGTTTACGCCGTGGTCGGCTCTTTTCCTACCCTGAGGCTACCTTATCCCGGCCTGAGCCATACAGGATTAAAGACCATAAATAAATTGAAACAAGACATGAAAGATTATTGGTTATTCCGTATAATTGTGTGAAATAATTAAAAGAATATAAGGCACGACCTACATAGCATAAATGCCAATTACACTTCTAATCTTTGTCAATACAACTAGTGAAGTGTGCACATGTAATATTAATATATTCACTCTTCACATCGCATCAAACCCAGCAAAGGCCATAAATAAATTCAAATTCGTGTTCAGAGGCGGTTCTAGGTCGGGGCCGGGGGGGAGGCTGGGTCCCCCCCAGTTTTTTCCAGTGAAGATAAACTAATATCCTCAATTGTCTTGAAATATTTAGTATAAATATTTATTTTGCAATAACTTTAATGTTATCGATTCTTGAACATGAAATGAAGTGTACGATGATAAGCTTCTATAAACATGGGTTGGGGGAAGGAGTCAGTGTATTTTAGAAATTGCATTTTGCCGAGTTTTAAACGATTTTTTAATTTCTTAGAACACGTTTCAAGTAGTTATTTTATTGTTTTTGGTTATGTAACACAGTATTTTTTGTTTTTAAAATATTTTAGAAGTCTTCACTATCAACAACGTTGTAACAAAGGGAAGACCACATCATCTAAAAATTTAATTTATTGCTTATAGGCAATGCGGCGTTATTCCGAAATTATACCACCAGTAGCTTATACCGAAAACGACAGAACGCTAATCGTTGTCCCACTTACTTCTTACTATAAAAATAATATAGGAAATTCTAATCCGACCTACAAATAAAAAGTAGAAATCTTTGTTGGTTTTTTTTTTTTAATAATCTTATTTAGGTCTAAATTGGTGTTGAATTATACAGTATATCCAGTGTGATATTTATAGATTTTTAAGTGTGTGTGTAGAGGGTTTACTCTTAACGCCGTTTTATGTAGTGTAAAATCCAGTCAAGTCATTTTATCCAGTGCAAATTTGACAGTTAACTATAAGTTTCCCTCTGTAAATTCCATAAATTCCATGCACTGATGAGCTTCTCTGTAGCCTGATGCTAGACTTCGGTCGCTAGACTTTGGTACAAAAATAATAGATGTAAAATAGACCTTCATTATAAAACAATATCCCCTCCCTTATAATATTCCCCCCAGGGATAAAAATTAATATATGAGGGGGATAAAAAGTAAGTGAGGGAGAATTCTCCCTTCCCCCCGCTAAATACCACCCTGAATATATATTCTTTCGTTTTTATGAAATATGATTTACGTATATAATATGCAACGTTGAGAGCTGCCCCCCTTCCCCAGTTTTTTTTCCTCTAGAACCGCCACTGGTCGTGTTAAACAGTGGAGGTCCGGGGAAAAAAGAGTTCGGAATGCGGCATGTGAAACGAGAAAGTTTGAGATCTATGCCTATGGTATTCATTTGCCTAGACAGAAACCAAGACTTGTGTCCTTGTGAAGTTGTAATTGTATGTCCTTGGTGTTTTGTAATCAGAAGGTCCCGCAATAATTTAGGTAGGATACACAGAATGAATAGCATCCAAATTTTTTTGTAGTCTGTTCCTTTTCGTAAATTTGATACGGTACAAGAAAGTTCGGCATGAAATCAACACACAAAGTTAAATATTACAGACAATTGAGATTCTCAATAGAAAAAGGGCACGTACCACATCACAATGAAAACTGCTTCTTACTGTAGGCAGTTTTGCCATCTAGCGTTTCTTCCCGTCGTGACTATGCCTGAGGCATTCATTTTAATACAATAAGGGCACATGCCACAGGAGGAGACGCTTGATGATAAATACTGTATCTAAAGAAAGTAAGTTTTCATTGGGATGTGGCATGTCCCCCTTTTCCACTGAGCCCCTGAATTAAGTAAAGTTTATTCAAAAGTTAATGTAGTGATTACGTAAAAAATGTTCTCTTGTGTTGGTGTAGTGTAATCTGCTTTCTTTCATAGATTTTTTAGCTAGCCTTTATGTTCTATATTTGTGGAAATGACTGATTGCTGAACAATACATACAATTAAATTCCGTTACCTTAATTATCAGTTATAGCGGTTTCACGAATTGAATATGGGTGTTCGATGGAGAAACAACATTTATAGGGGGCCGTTTTAAATGGATTTTTCTTGTTTTCGTACTACCGGTATTTTCAATTGGAAGGAAGTCCGTTATAAAATGTCTGAGAGATTACTTTTCTCGGAGAACACTTTTTCCGGAGGTAAGGTTAGGAAAGGTAACGTCCATTGCCTACATTCGAGGTCCGAACACTGCTGAGACTGAAAAAAAAAATGAAAAATGTTAGGCTGTGAACGGAGCTCGAACCTTCGCCGCATGAACGAGCGTAATCATAATCCCTGGTACTAGATTTTAATGGCTCTTACGTCTGTGTTTGAAGTTGGTTGAAAATTACGTGTGTAAGTATAGGAGATCTTTTCTTTTAAAGGAAAATTTAGGTTTAAGCTTGTTGATTCGACAACCTGTACAGTATTTGGAACCTTCGTTCACAGAGGGTGTCACGTGGCAAGGCACAAGGGTCACAGTTTTGTTAGGCTTTGGAGACCGGACTCCTCTACTTGTGAATGCAAATAGATCTATGATGCTAAGTTCACACCGAGTGGGAGCCTCCGTCGAGCATAGAACCCGGAATCATTCGCGGTGAAACTACAGCGTTAATCACTGGGTTAAAAAGTGAGTGCTTAGAACCTCCAAGAATGTAATATCTACTCGGATGGATTTATACTTTAATCACATTTTGTGTAAATAAAGTGAACTGCCTAAATCCCACGATCTATGAAGAAAGTCATTATCGCTTTGGAGGTAGTGCAGAATGGATTCTTATGTCAACTTTAGTTTTTCTGCTGTAACACCGCAGGAACACTGCAAGTGTACCTTTCCCCAAAACAGAAGCAGCCTGTACTAAGACTAGGTGATGAAGTGCGGTGAGAAAGCTAAGTCAGAGCTTCCAATGGCTAACCCGAGGCCGCTGTTGGAGGACCAACTTCTGACTGAATTGTTTCATCTGCGCTTTGCCTAAGCTGGTGGAGAGCCCGCTGTTGTAAGTTTCACGAGAAAGAACTAAGCACTAGTTTGCTCTTTGCAGGTACCCAAGTACATACCGATACTTGCCATTAAACGCCAAATTTAGAAGAAAAATATGTCGCAGGGTCTAATACCTAAATATTTCGCTATAGCGTTGAATAAATAGAGGTTTGAGACAGTTCCAGTGCAACCACCATAATTTTGACGTCACATTTTGAATCCTATTATCGTCATGCACGATTAGAAACTATGGTCCTTAGCCTTTATTTTGATTAGTAAATTTGAGTTTTATTTATGGTCTTTAGGTATCTAATGCTCAGGCCGGGATAGGGGAGGGGAAAGGATTCGGGAAGGTGTCGACCAGAGCCTATGTTGAAGGTACCATCCCGGCATTTGCCTGGTGTGACTGAGGATAAACCCTGGAAAAACCTCAGTCAGAATGGTCGGTCGCTGGGATCGAACCCACGACTCTAAAATTCTGTATTCCCCCCGTCAAACTTCATTGTATAAATTAAAGGGCTTATGGGGGAGGAACATCTTGGGTCATAGTCTGGTAACATTTATATCAAGTACTGTATTTCTTGTGTGTGTGATTGACACCCAGAATAAAATGAGGAAAAGGAAAGGATAGTCAGTTGACGTCAGAGATTGGACACAGTTGGCGAATGCAGGAACCCAGTAGAAAATACTCTTATGCTTCAGTTCCACAGAACAGTGTTGTTTGTAGTTGAGTGGGAAACGAACGCCTTTCTGTAATGTTCTGGGATATCACAACGTGATTGCCATGCATTGATCGGTGATGACTGTTATTTGAAAAATTATGCTGGAGGTGGAAGAATGGGAGTTGAATGAAATAATATGCAGTGAAAGTGACCACGGATAATCCAGTCTCACAACTATAAATCACACTCTCTGATAATACGCTTGCGATAATAGCGTCGCACCGCCCTCGAATTCGTCGTGCGAAATTATGATTTGTCTTTAGATTTTCTTTTTTGTGACGTCTTAAAGAAAACTTGTTTAACAAATCCTTTTTTAGAATTGGTTACCCACGACTTCAGAATTATCTTGTGCTTTAATCGATGGCTTCCTATCCTATAGTGTTAGCCAACTGTGAATTTACATTGCATGCCAGTGAGATCTACTTGACATGTAGTCAAGCCTTCAGAGACTTGGCTGCTTCCACACCAACACCGAAGAAGAGAGTTTCCGTTGCCTTGTTGCACAAATAGTAAAATGCTGTAAAGATAAAAAATTAGGAATTACATTTTTGTAGTTAGTTTACTTTCTCTAAATGTCTGTATGAAAAAATTGCTTTCTCCTTTTGCTCTTGACAAATAATAAGAAAAGCACAACGGCAGGAGGAACACTTCGAGATCTGCGTTGCTTGGTTGACAGCTATTTTCAGCTGGTGTGAGGGGAAATTGGTGAATACGTTCATTGCAGGTTAAGGAATGGTTGATTTATGAGAGAATCAACTAAATGAAATATTGAACTTCTTCAACGTTGTCTGAAACAAACAAGCTTCAAACTTCATTTCAGACCTTTGGAGGAATAGAAGACTTTATTTTTTTTCACTCAATCCGGGGACAACTTCCAGTGAGTACCAAGACCATAGTTTGTAAACATGTGACCCCCCCTCCCATTCTAAGAAAAGCTTTTTTTTTTTTTAAAAAAAAAATCCTGGTCCTTTCGTCGAATCCCATTTTGCCGAATGCACCTGCCAGCCATGTAGATCAAATTTCCAAATATGATCTAGATTTCGATGAACTGGAATTCTCCTTTGGTCGAACCCCGTTTCGCCAAATATTCTAAAGAATAATAAAAAGGCAGTTTTTCCGTTATTATTTAATACATTTGACTTGTATTCCAAATCTTGGCGTCATCGGAGTTAAAATATTTGGTCCTGTGAAGTTATATAGATATTCCAACGATGCAATAATTCATTCTTCAGTATGAAATAGAAGAAAAACAGAAAAACTTGTCAAAATAGACGCGTACTCATTAAGGAGGTTGGTACCCGTCAACTTTCGTATCTCAGTTCATCATGATTTGAGGGAATGGACTATACCTCTCCAGCATCTTAGAGCTCCAGACCGCCAGGTTTTGCTATAGCCAGGAGGGAAGGAATGGGGAACGTAGCTGTCAGGGTTTGTATTGGTGTTGTGCCGGTATTCGCTTGGTGAGACTAAAAATAAATAAATAAATGGAGCGGGACTTGAACGACGACGTACCTCCTAAATGCTTATCTGACGTCTTCGACTATAACTACTGAAACAGCATCTGAATAATAGTTTTTTTTTAAAGAAGTTATTGCACTGTGACGGTTTTAAGACATTACTGGTGATGTGTTGAGAAACGTTGAGAATTACCGTTAAATGCATTTAATATGAGTGGATTAAATAGGAATGCTGACAAAATTTCGCATGAAAGCGAGTTCATACGAGAAACTACCCCTTTCCCCTTTAAAAGTTGATAATAAAAAAAAAATGTTTTTGGTATTTCATCTGTGCTCATTGTGAAAAACAGAAAATTCTCAGAATGTGAATTTTATTTAATATTAAAAATAACTGCTATTTTGAGCCCGAAAAGGTAGAAGACTTCCGTACATTAAGAAATACCATGATGAAGATTTCACTATTTTGCATATTCGTTACTGTCTTTTTTGTAACGTAAAAAACTAAACAGTGTAGAGAAGAATGTAGTCTACACAATAACACACTATAATGTTTGTAGAATCTAAACATATATTGAATATTCCACCACTAATAGAAGTGTAGCAAACCAACACTTCACATTGTTTTATACGTAGTATTTTTTCATATGCGCAAGACGATGAGTTCTTCATAAGGATATAATTATATTCTTTTATTAGGAGTCTCGTAGTTAAGATTATATACTTATTCTTTAGTAAATATTTCTAAATAATGAACTCTTAAATAGATATTTAATGCTTGAAACTGTTAATGTAGAAACAGTCCTTCTAACGAAGTCTTTCTAAAGGTGCTATTACACTATGGAGTTTGTTGATCAGCTTTCTGGACCGAGCTTCCTCGATGAGCAAGTTCGACAGTATCATAGAAAAAAAAATCCGTCAAACTTGTTCAAGGGAAGGCTCGCCGAGCAAACTGGACAACGTTTGACGAGACTAAATTTCCTCGGCGCCTACTGGGGGAAATACAGTCGAGGAAGATGATCAGCAAGCTCATTAGTAGGGAGGAATGTCAACGACTCGCTCGACTCAAGTCGCGACTCGGTCACAGTCGAGTCTGCGCTCACTATGTGCTCGAGCCGAGTCTGCGCTCACTATGTGCTCGAGCCGAGTCTGCGCTCACTATGTGCTCGAGCCGAGTCTGCGCTCACTATGTGCTCGAGCCGAG